>CAUYSK010044520.1:0-15062 GCA_963575035.1 Avahi laniger | reverse complement strand
TTTCAGCATAATATGAGGGTACAGATGTTTAGGTTACGTGTGTTGCCCTTGCCCCCCCTTCCCCCCTCAGTCCAGGTTTCAAATATGTCCATCCCATTGCGTGGTGCACATTGCACTCTTGGTGTACACATATACCCGTCCCCTCCTCCCTCCTCCCCCCTCCCCCCTGCCCAATATCTAATAGATGTAATTCTTATATATGCACTTATGTGTTGATCCGTTAATACCAATTTGATGGCGTAGAAACCACCAAACTGTGTCCCAGAGCGGCTGTGCCGTTTCGCATTCCCGCTGCACGGTGGATGAGGGATCTGGTTTCTCCGCACCCTTGCTGGCATTTGGTGTTGCCGCTGGTTTTCATTCTACGCGTCCCAATAGGTGTGTGGTGATAACTCATTGTCATTTAAATTCGCATTTTCCTAATGGCCGATACTGAACATCTTTTCGTGTGCTAATTTGCCATTTGTGTATCCTGTTCTGTGAAAATCTTGTTCATACCATTTGCCCATTTTCCAATTGTATTTTTCAAGTGTTGAGTTGTGAGAGGTCTTTATATGTTCTACGTACTGATCCTGAGTTAGATATGTGGTTTGCAAATATTTTACCCACTCTGTGGCTTATTTTTTCATCCTGTTAGCAGGCTCCTTCACAGAGCAAACATTTTAAATTCTGATGAAATACAATTTATCCTTTTTATGGACTGTAGTTTTGATGTCAGGTCTAAGAACCCTTTGGCTAGCCCTATACCCTGAATATTTTCTCTGATAATTTTTTTCTTACAGCTTTATTGAGATGTAAATTCATATACCATATAATCCACCCATTTAAAGAATACAATTCAAGGACACAATTAATCGCGCAAATAGACAACCTACAGAATGGGAGAAAATACTTGCATGCTATACGTTCGATAAAGGGCTGTTAACCAGAATCTGCAAAGAACTCAAGCAAATCGGCAAGAAAAAAAATCAAACAACCCCATTAATAAGTGGGCAAAAGACATGAACAGAAACTTTTCAAAAGAAGATAGATTAATGGCCAAAAAACATATGAAAAAATGCTCAACATCTCTAATCATCAGGGAAATGCAAATCAAAACCACAATGAGATAATACCTAACTCCAGTGAGAATGGCTTTTATTTAAAAAGTCCCAAAACAACAGATGCTGGTGTGGATGCAGAGAGAAAGGAACACTTATACACTGTTGGTGGGACCGTAGAGCAGCACAACCTCTGTGGAAAGTAATTTGGAGATAACTTCAAAGAACTAAAAGTGGAACTACCATTTGACCCCACAATCCCACTACTGGGTATCTCCCCAAAGGGAAAAAAGACATTTTATAAAAAAGATACTTGCACTCAAATGTTTACAGCAGCACAATTCCCAATTGCAAAGATGTATGAACAACCCAAGTGCCCATCAGTACGTGAGTGGATTAATAAAATGTGGTGCATGTACACCACGGACCACTACTCAGCCCTAAAAATGGAGATCTAGTGTCTTTTGTAACAACCTGGAAGGAACTGGAGACCATTCTTCTCAGCAAAGTATCAAAAGAGTGGAAAAACAAACACCACATGTAAACTGAAACTAATTGATCGACACTTACGTGCACATATGGAAGCAAAACTCAAGAGAAATCAAGTAAGTCGGGAGAGGGGTAAATTCACACCTGACAGGTACAATGCACACTAACTGGGTGAAGGGCACACTTACAACTTTGACTCAAACTGTACAAAAGCAAATTATGTAACCAAAATGTGTGTACCCCCATAAAACTCTGGAATAAAAAATATGAAGACTGCGATTCAGTGGTTCCTAGTGCAGGCGCACCTTGGAGATACCGTAGGGTTGGTTCCAGACCACCACGGTAAAGCAAATATTGCAATAAAGCCACACAAATTTTTGGCTTTCCCAGTGCACGTAAAAGTCTTGTTTATACTGTAGTCTATTAAGCGTACAGTAGTATGTCTAAGAAAACAATGGGCTTTCCTTAATTAAAAAACACTTTATTGCAGCCAGGCATGGTGGCTTACACGTGTAATCCTAGAGCTTTGGGAGGCCAAGGTGGCAGAATTGCTTGAGGCCAGGAGTTCAAGACCAGCCTGGGCAACATAGCAAGACCTTGTTTCTACAAAAGTTTAAAAGTTAGCCGGGTGCGGTGGTATGTGCCTATAGTCCCAGCTACTTAGGAGGCTGAGGCAGCAGGATTGCTTGAGCCCAAGAGTGAGTGGCTGCAGTGAGCTATGATTGTGCCACTGCACTCCAGCTTGGGCAACAAAGCAAGACTTTGTCTCAAAAACAGACAAAAAAATTGCCTATTCTGGATATTTCCTGTAAATAGAATCATTCAATACGTGGTCCTTTGAGTCTGGCTTCTCTCAGCATAGTGTTTTCAAGGTGTTGGAGTGTGTATCTGTACTTCATTCTTTTTATGGATGAATAATATTCCACTGTAGGAATATACCATATTTTGTTTATCCATTCATTATTTGATAAACATTTTAGGTTGTTTCTACCTTTTTACTATTTTGGATATGCTGCTTATAAACATTTGTGTACAAGTTTTCGCACGGACACGTGTTTTCATTGCCCTTGGGCAAACACAAAGGAGTGGAAAGCTGTGTCCAAGGGTGACTCTACACTTACCTCTTGAAAGAACCGTTTTCTAGAGTGTGTGCACAAGTTCACATTCCTGCCAACAACGTATGAACACTGCAGTTTCTCTACATCCTCATCACTGTTATTTGTTTAATTGTACCCATCTTAGTGGGAATTAAATGGTATCTCATTTTGGTTTTGATTTATATTTCCCTCTAGTGATACTGTGCATCTTTTCATGTGTTTATGGGCCCATTTGTATGTCTAAATTAAATGTCTATTCAGATCCTTTGTCCGTTGTTTAAAATTGTGATATTTGTCCTTTTGTTTTTGAGTCGTAGGAGTTCTTTATATATCTAGTTACGAGTCCCCTCTCAGATAAATTATTTGCAAATATTTTCTCCCATGTGTGGGTTGTGTTTTCACTCTATTTATCATGTATTTGGAAGTACTACAAAGCTTTTAATTTTGATGAAGTCCAATATATCTATTTCTTCTTTTGTTGCTTTTGATGTTACATCAAAGAAACTTTTGCCAAATATAAGATCATGAAAATTTACCCTTATGTTTTCTTCTAAGAATTTTACAGATTGTATCTGTTATATTTAGGCCTTTGATCCATTTTTAGTTAATTTTTTTTGAGACAACATCTCACCCTGTCATCTGTGCTAAAGTGCAGTGATGACATTGTGGCTCACAGCAGCCTCAAACTCCTGGGCTCAAGTGATTCTCCTGCCTCAGCCTCCTGAGTAGCTGGGACTACAGGTGTGTGCTACCACAGCCAGCTGATTTTTCTATTTCTTGTAGAGATGGGATCTCGCTCTTGCTCTGGCTAGTTTCGAACTCCTGGCCTCAAGCGATCCTCCTGCCTTGGCCTCCCAAAGTGCTGTTAATAGGATTACATGTGTGAGCCACCACATCTAGCCCATTTTTAATTAACTTTTATATATGAGGGTGGTCCAACTTCGTTTTTTTCATGTGGCTATCCATTGTCTCAGCACCATTTGTTCAAAAGACTGTTCTTTCCTTATTGAATGTTCTTGGAACCCTTGTCAAAAATTAATTGACAATACAAATATGGCTTTATTTTTAGACTGTAATTCTGTTCCCTTGTTCTATATGTCTTATGCCAGTGCCATGCTGTCTGGAATGATGTTTCCTTTTAGTCAGTTTGGAAATCAGGAAGTGTGAATCTTCAACTTCTTTCTTTTTCAGGATTGTTTTGGCTATTCTAGGTCCTTTCCATTTCCATATGAATTTTAACATCAGCTTATCATTCTAAAAAAAAGCCGGTTGGGATTCTGGTAAGGATGGCATTGAATCTGTAGATCAATTTGGGGAGCATTGTCATCTGAGCAATATTAATAAGTCTTCCGGTCTACGAACATGGAATGTCTTTTCGTTTATTTAGATCTTCTTTTCTTTCAACAATGTTTCATAGTTTTCAGAGTATAAGTTGCACTTCTTTTGTTAAATTTATTCCTAAGTATTTTATTCTTTTTTGTTATAGAAAAATATACATAAAATAGAATTTACCAGTTTACCTATTTTTAAGTGTACAATTCTGTGGCATTAAGTACATTCACACTGTTGTGCTTTATTCTTTATTTTGTAAATCGGATTGTTTTTAATTATATTTTCAGATTGTCGACAGTGTATAGAATAGACTTTTGTGCACTGATCTTGTCTCCTGCAACCTTACTGAACTCATTTATTAGCTATAATAGTTTTTCAGTGGATTTCTTGGGGTTTTCCATATACAAGATCATGTCATCCGCAAATAGTTTCCTTCTTTCCAATGTGGATTTTTTGTTTTTCTTGCCTAATTGTCTGGGATAGAATCCTCAGGGCAAGGTTGACTAGAAGTGGCAAGAGTGGACCTCTTTGTCTTGTTCCCGATCTTATGGGGAAAGCATTCAGTCTTTCACTATTAAATATGACTTTAGCCGTGGTTTTTAATAGATGCCCTTTATCAGGTTGAGGATGTTCCTTTCTATTCCTAGGGTATTGGATGCCCGCCCCTCGCCCCCGCCATCATGGAAGAGTGTTGAATTTTATCACATGCTTTTCTATGTCTTTTATTTCATTGTTAATTTCTATAGACTGTTTATGTTCCCCCAAAATTCATATGCTGAAATCCTAACTCTCAATGTGTTGGTATTAGGACGTGATTAGGTCATGAATGTAGAACCCTTATGAAAGGGGTTAGTGCCCTTATAAAAGAGACCTCAGGGAGCTCCCTTGTTCCTTCTGTTATGTAAGGCTGTGTCCCCAATCCCCGGTCTGCACAGCAGAAGGTGAGTGGAGGGCAAATAAGCGAAGCTTCATCTGCATTTACAGCCGCTCCCCATCCCTCGCATCACCGCATAAGCTCCGCCTCCTGTCAGATCAGCGGCGGCATTAGCTTCTCACCGAGCGCGAACCCTACTGCAAACTGCGCATGCCAGGGATCCAGGTTGCGGCTCCTCATGAGAATCTAATGCCTGATGATGGGGAGTGGAGCTGAGGCGGTGATGCTAGCGCTGGGGAGCGGCTGCAAATACAGATTATCATTAGCAGAGAGGTTTGACTCCACAATAAGTGTAATGTGCTTGGATCATCCTAAAACCATCCCCACGGCCCCAGTCCATGGAAAAATTGTCTTCCGTGAAACCCATGCCAAAAAGGTTAGGGACCGCTGATGTAAGGACACCATCTATGACCCAGGAAGCAGGCATTCACCAGACACCCAATCTGCCACTGCCTTGATCTTGGACTTCAGACTAAGACAGAAGTAACGTAGTCTTGTCCTTTATTCTATTGATACAGTGCATTATATTAACTATTTCTCAGGTGTTAATTCAACCTTGCATTGCTGGAATGAATCCCATTTGGTCATAAGGTAAAATCCTTTTTAAACGTTGATGGATTTTATTTGTATTTTGTTGAGGATTTTGCATCATTTTCATAAGTTATTGGTCTGTACTTCTCTTTTGTTTATGTCAGGGTCTGGTTTTGGTGTCAGGGTGATACTGGACTCACAGAATATATTGAAATGTTTTTCCTCTTCTATTTTTCTTTGGGGAGGGGAAGTTTCTAAAGAAACATTAATTCTTTAAATGTTTGTTACAACTCATCAGCAAAGCCATCTGGGCCTGCCGGACTTTTCTCTGTGACTTGTGTTCTGATTACTAACTTAGTCTCTTATTTGTTATCAGTGCGTTCAGATTTTCTACTTCTGAGTTAGTTGTGGTGGTTTTTGTCTTTCTAGCAATTTTTCTATTTCTTATGAGTTGTGTCATTTATTGGCATAAAATTCTTCATAGCAATCCTTTATTATCCTTTTTATTTCTGTGAGGTTGATAGTATGGTTCCCTCACTCATTTCTGATTTGAGTAATGTGAGTTTTCTCTCCCTTCCCCTCATGTTCTGGCCCTTCTCTCTCTCCTCCTCCTCACCCTCTGTCTTCAATCTAGCAAAGGGTTGTTAATTTTGTTGATGTTTTCAAAGAACTGACTTTTGGTTTTGTTGATTTTCTCTATTATTTTTCTATTCTCTATTTCATTAATTTCTTCCTAATATTATTTCATTTTTTTTCCTTCTCACTTTAAGTTTAGTTTGTTCTTTTTCTAGTTTCCTAAGGTGGAGAGTTTGGTTATTGATTTGAGGTCTTTTTTATTTTTTAATATAGGCATTTACAATTACAAAATTTCATCTTTGTACTGCTTTAAATATAGCCCATAAGTTCTGGTGTGTTGTATCTTTATTTTCATTCACCTCCAAGTGTTTTCTAGTTTACCTTGCAAATTCTTCTTTGATCCATTCATTACTTAAGAGTGTGTTGTTTAATTTCCACATATTTACGCATTTCCCTAATTTCTTTGTTACTGATTTATTTCATTGTGTTCATAGAAATGCCTTATATCATTTCAAACCTTTTAAATTTATTGAGGTTGGTTTTATAACTTAGTGTATGGTCCATCTTGAAAAATGTTTAACGTGCGCCTGAGAAGAATGTATATTCTACAGTTATTGGGCAGAGTGCTCTGTAGTTATCTTTTGAGTCTAGTTGGTTTATGGTATTGTTCACATCCTTTTCCTTGCTGATCTTCTTCCCCCTTTTTCTATACATTATTAAAAGTGTAGTATTGAAGTCTCCAACTATTACTGTTGAATTAGCCATCCCTCTGTTCAGTTTTATCCGTTTTTACTTCACATGTTTTGGTTCTCTATCATTGTGTGCGTATATGTTTATAATTGTCACATCTTCTCACGAAATGCCCTTTTGTCATTATAAAATATTCCTCTTTAATTTTAGTAATACTTTTAATTTAAAATCTGTTTCATCTGATTTTATTATAGAACTTCATGTTACTTATGGTTGCTGTTTACATGGTACATCTTTTTTCATCCTTTTATTTTCGGTCTATGTTTTTTAATCTAAAGTGTGCCTCTTGTAGACAGAATATAGTTGAATCTTGTTTTTTTCTTTATAATCCAGTCTGACAATCTCTGCCTTTGATTAGATTGTTTAATTCATTCATATTTTTATTTCACTTTTTAATTTTATTTTTATTGATCTGTAATATTTTACATATTTATGGGGTACATGTGATATTTTATTACATGCATAGAATATGTAATGGTCAAGTCAGGGTATTGGGGGTGTCCATTATCCTTAGTATTTATCATTTTTATGTATTAGGAGCAATTCAAGTCCTCTCTTCTCGCTACTTTGAAATATACAACACATCATTGTTAAATATAGTCACCCTACTCTGCTGTCCAACGTTAGAACTTATACCTTCTATCTAACTTTATGTTTGTGACCATTAACCAACCTCTCTTCATATCCTCACATACCCTTCCCAGCCTCTGGTATGTATCATTCTACTCTCTGCCTCCACGAGATCAACTTTTTTTTTAGCTCTCACATATGAGTAAGAACACATATGATATTTGTCTCTCTGTAGCTGACTTTCCATTCATGTTGCTGCAAATGAGATGATTTAATTTTTTATGGCTGAATAGTATTCCATTATGTATATATACCACGTTTTCTTCATTCTTCTGTTAATGGACACTTAGACTGATTTCATATCTTTGCTATTGTAAATAGCGCTGCAATAAACATGTGAGTGCAGGAATCTTTTTGATATACTGAGTTCTTTTCCTTTGGATAAATACCTAGCAGGGGATTGCTGGATCATATGATAGTTCTGTTTTTAGTTTTTGAGAAATCTCCACGCTGTTTTCCATAGTGGTTGTACTAATTTACAGTCCCACCAAGAGTGTATCAGAGTTCCTTTTTCTGCAACCTCTCCAGCATATGTTATTTTTTGTCTTTTTAATAATAGCCATTCTGACTGAGGTAAAATCATATCACATTATGGTCTTGCTTTGCGTTTCCCTGATGATTAGTGATGTTGAACATTTTTCATATGCCTATTGCCCATTTGTATGTCTTCCTTTGAGCAATGTAGAGTTGTTTGAATTCCTTGTATATTCAGGTTATTAGTCCCTTTCAGATGAATAGTTTGCAAATATTTTGTCTCCTTCAAAAGGTTGTGTCCTTATTCTGTTGATTGTTTCCTTTGCCGTGCAGAAGCTCTTTAGTAGAATCCCATTTGCCTATTTTTGTTTTTGTTGCCAGATCCTGAAGTATTACCCATAAAATTTTTGCCTAGACCAACGTACCAAAGGGTTTCCCCTGTTTTCTTCTAGCAGTTTTATAGTTTCAGGTCTTACATTTAAGTCTTTAATCCGTCTTGAGTTGATTTTTGTATACGGTGAAGGATTCTTCTGCATACAGATATCCAATTTTCCCAGCAGTTTATTGAAGAGGCTGTCCTGTCCCCAATACATATTCTTGGTGCCTTTGCTAAAAATCAGTTGACTGTAAGTATGTGGATTTATTTTGGGGTTCTCATTTATTCACTTTTAACATTGTTATTGAGATAGCTGGATTTTATTTGTAATTTTAGTTTTGTTTTCTCTATGTCTTATGTATTTCTTGTTCTTCTATTTCTCCTTTATTGCTTTCTTTTGCATTAAATGATTGTTTTCTAATATAGATTTTAACTTCTCAAATGATTTTTCACTCTCTTGTTATTTCCTTACTGGTTGCTCTAAGGACTTACCGTATACATCTTATCAGAATCCACTTCAGATTTATACTAACTCAATCCCAGTGAGATATAGAAAAATTATTCCCACATAGTTTTGTTCCATTTTACCCCCTTTTGTGATATTATTGTTATATTATACATATCTTTGTAATAAACCCAATAATACAATGTTACAATTATTACTCTATATAAGTCTTTAGAGAAGCTGAAAGGAGAGCAAGTATGTATTTATAGCTTTTGTTTTATTAACCTCCTTATATCACATTTTTGATCCTCCTCATTTGTTTTTATGGATTCAAGTTACCAATTGGTGGCATTTCTTTAGTACGGCTCCTCACTTATTTACCTCCGTTGAGTTGGTATTGACAAATATATTACATTTCTATATGGTAGAGACCCAGCAATACAATGAAATGCATATGATTCTATACAATTGCTTTTTAATTCAGTTAGGAGAGGAAAAGGGGGAAATATACATTCATATTGTCTTTTATAACTACTTTTATGGGTGCTCTTTGTTTTCTTTTATGTGTGAATTTGATTTATTGTCTGGGGTCATTTGCTTTCTGCATAAAAAAGATTCTACTAGTAGTTCCTCTAAAGTGGGTGTGCTAACAAGGAATTCTATTTTTGTTTATCTGGGAATGTCTATTTTGCCTTCTTTGTGAAAGATAGTTTTTCTGGAGGTAGGATTTTTGGTTGACATTTTTACTTTGAGCACTTTTAATATGTTGTCCCCACTGTCTTCTGGGTTCCGTTGTTTCTGATGAAAAGTCAGCTCCACATCCAGCCTCCTGACGCCAGGAAAGGGGAGGCTGTTGAACAGAGTGACACATGGCCTCGCCTCCCACCATCTCATTCAACAAGAGTAGCCGGGTAATGGTTCAGTGCTTCACTCTTAACAATTGGTAGAACAACAAAATAGAAAGTCAACAAGCATATGAAAGGCTCAATACTGGTATTATTGAATTGACTATTACTGTTGAATTGTCTGTTTTTTGCTTTAGTTTTAGCAGGTTTTGTTTCATATATTTTAGGCTCTATTGTTAGATGTATATGTAATTTTTGTTTATAATATTTATTCTTTCCTATTGAATTTACCCTTTTGTCACTACAAAATGCCCCTCAATGTCTCTGGTAACATAGTTTGTTTATAAAGTCTATTTTGCTTGATTTTAATACAGCCATTCCAGCTTTCTTATGTTTACTGTTTGCATATCAGCTTTTTCCAACCTTTTACTTGGAACCTATGTGTCTGTGAAACTACAATGTATCTGTTGTACATGGCATATACTTGGATCCTGTTTCTTAAGCAGTCTGGCAATCTCTGCTTCTTTATTAAGTGTTTAATTCACTTACAAATAATATAATTATTAATATGGTTGAATTTATATCTGCCATATTGCTACTTGTTTTCTACATGTCTCATGTCTCTTTTGTTTAATTCCTCATTTATTGCCTTTGTGGGTGGAATACATATATTCCAGATATGTTACAATTACACATACATTGTAGCAAATACTTTTATGATAGCCAACAAGTCTCTGTGGCTCAGTTCATTTTCTTCATCATTGTTCTTTCTATTTTCAGACTGAATTATCTTTATGATCTATGTTCAATAATCAATGAAGATTATTTCTTCTGCTGGCTAAAATTAGCTGTTTAGCCCCATTAGTGAATCTATCATCTAAGTTATTGTACTTCACAACTCCAGAATTTCTCTTTGTTGATATTCTCTATTTGATGAATCTTGGTCATCACAATTTACTTTGTTCTTTAAATGTGGTCTCCTTTAGTTCTTTAACATTATATATGATACCTTTTTTGAAATCTTTCCTTCCTAAGGCTACATTTGGGCCCCCTGAGATAACTTCTATTTACTGCTCATTATTCTTGTTTAAATGTCACACTTCTCTGTGTCTTTGCACATTCCACAATTTTTTTGTAAAAAGACTGGTCATTTTAAGCAATATATTGTAGGAACTCTGGATTCTAATTCTTCCCCCTAGCCAGGGGTGATTATTTTTGTTAATTTATTTGTTCACTTGTTTTACACTTTGTCTGCAATGAGTCTGTAGTCTTTCTCCTACAGTTTGCAGCCACTGATGGGTCTGTTCAGTTGGTTTTTTTTTTTTTTTTAATTTTTGTGTTTGATGTGTAATCCGGGCTTCATTGTTGTCACCCTGGATCAGCATAGCCTAGTGGTCAAGCTGTGATTGGTCAGAGCCTTTGTTTAAATATCTTAAGCCAGTGAATCTTCCACCCTTTGCTTAGGGGATTTCTGTGTGGATTGGGACATACGAAGTTTAGGTACTTTGTAACTCTGTCCTGTCTTTCACGGTCTGCTTGCACAAAGTCTCACGGTCAGCCCCAGGGATAAGCAGAAAACAGGAAACCTCTCTGCTCTCTCTTGAGAGCATGTACAATATTCCAAATCTCTAGGA
This sequence comes from Avahi laniger, assembly GCA_963575035.1. Taxonomy (NCBI): domain Eukaryota; kingdom Metazoa; phylum Chordata; class Mammalia; order Primates; family Indriidae; genus Avahi; species Avahi laniger. The sequence goes on along the minus strand of CAUYSK010044520.1, from coordinate 3,909 downwards.
ATCCCTTTTAAAATTTTTGTTAATCTATTGCTTGTTCCAACCAGCACTGGACATTAGGTTGCTGTTATGTTTACTTCCCCCAGTTGTTTGCCTCCAAGATCACTATTTCTTGCCATAGTGCATGAGATTTTCTGTGGAGCTCAGAATCAGGTGAGCCATCTTTGTTGCCAGTGAGGTTGCTGGTCCCCAAGGCTACTGTGCCACTGAGCCTGGGTGGGGGGATGGGAACCCAAGTTAAATTGCCACAGACTTCGCTGTTCTTACAAAGGCCTGGTATTTTTTTCTTCAATTGTTATATGCCTTTGGTTAATTTCCAGAGTTCTTAAATGGTAGGTTTGTCCAATTTTATCATTGTTTTCTAGGGAGCAGTTATACCAAGATGTTTATTCCACCATTCTAGAAGTGGCCAAAATATTCTTGAGGTAATTTTATTTTTGAATACATATAACATTAACATACTTCCAAAGGTCGAAACTGTGCAACAGAATCTACTGAGAGAAGCATTTCTCCTTCCCAATTCCCCCCCGCCCCTTGTAGGGAACGGATGTCAGTGTTTTCTAGTTTATAATTCGTGTTTGTTCTTTGCAAAATACCTGATTATTTTTTCATTCCCCTTTCTTTATTTCAAAGAGCAACGTGGCATTCTAGAATGTCCTTTCATGGTTTGCTTTTCTCACCTCACAAAATCTTCTGAAAATCACCCCATATCCATTCGTAAAGATCTTGCTCTTGCCTTGTTCAAGTTGCACAGTATTCCTTGGTGTATATGCACTACAGCCTTTCCAGCCAACCTCTTGTGTTTGCACGTGATAGTAGTTTCTAGATGGCAGTTCTGCACACCATCCCGTGGCTTTCCTGCCACATCTATACATCTGCTTCTCTGTACATCAGATCCACCCCGAGAAGGGGTTCTCTGAGGCTGCTGCCTCCAATCCAGTCATTTTCAAGCTCCTTCATGGCAGGTAGTGCTGTGAAATGCTATTTCTCACCTGTGTTTTCCACACCGGCATTTAATGTTGGACTTTCTTTCTCTGGTGATGATCTTGTATGTGCTTTTGAGTCTGCTGTATGCCCTTTTTAAAAAAGTTCTTAAATAACACAAATTAACCATTTTAAAGTGAACCATTCAGTGGCATTTAGTACATTCACAGTGCTGTGGTTTTTGTTTGTGCTTTTTGTGCTATATCTAAGAATTTATTGCCAGTCTCAAGGTCATAAATAGTTACCCCTATATTTTCTTCCAAGAAATGTATGCTTTTAGCTCTTACATTTGGGTCACATGCATTTTGAAATCACTTTTATATAGTGTGAGGTCGGGGTCCAACTTCATTTTTGGTATGTGACCATGTGGTTGCCCCAGCGCTATTTGTTGAAGCAAATACTCTTTTGCCACTTATTTCTTGGTGCCTTTGTTGAAAATCCATTCACCACATCTGTGACACTTTATTTCTGAGTTCTGTATTGTATTTCATTGGTCTATACATCTGTCCTTGTGTTAGCACCACAATGTTTTGATTACTGTAGCTTTGTATAAGTTTCGAAATTGACGAGCTCGAATCCTCCAGTTTTGTTCTTTTTCAAGATCATTTTAGATATTGGGGAACTTGCACAACTACATATAAATTTTTAGATCATTTTTTACATTTCTGGAAAAAAACACTTTTGGGATTTTGATAGGGATTATATTGAATCTATAGATCACTAGATAATATTGCCATCTTAATATTAAATCTTCCAATTGATGAATATTGGATGTTCCAATAATTTAGGTCTTCTTTAATTTTTCTCAGCAGCATTTTATAGTTTTTAGTGTAGAAGTCTTTCACCCCCTTGATTTAATTCATTCCTAGGTATTTTATTCTTTTAGATACTTTTATAAATGGAATATTTTAAAATTTCCTTCTTGTATTATTCATTCCTGCTATATAGAAACGCAACTGATTTCTTTGTCTGGATTGAACATGTACCCTTCAACTTTGCTGAACTCAATTATTAGCTCTAGTAGTTTGTGGATTCTTTGAGATTTTCTATAAATAAGATTGTGTCATCTGTAAATATAGTTTCACTTCTTCCTTTCCTATTGATGGGGGATGCTATTTGTTTACTGCTTTATTTGTTTAATTGCTATGGCTAAAACTTTTAGCACATTGTTCAATAGCAATGGTGAAAGGATGCATCTTTGTCTTATTTCTTATTTTAGGGAGAAAGTTTTCAGTCTTCTATCATTAAGTATGTTACCCGTGGGTTTTTATGAATGCTCTTTATTACATTTTGGAAATTTCCTTTAATTCCCAATTTTCTGTGTGTTTTTATCCAAAAAGGCTGTTGGATCTTGTCAAATGCTTTTTCTGACTCAATTGAGATGATCACATGATTTTCCTCCTTCATTCTATTAATGTGGTATATCACATTTATTGATATTCTTATGTTGAACCATGAGCCACCCTTGCATTCCAGAGATAAATCACATTTGGTCATGGTATGTAATTCTTTTAACATGCTGTTGAATTTGGTTAACTAGTATTTTGTTAAGAATTTTTGCATTTATAAAAGATATTGGTATCTAGCTTTTCTTCCGGTATATTTTTCTGGCTTTGGAATCAGAGTAACACTTGCCTCGCAGAATGTGTTTGTGTTTTCTTTGTTGGGAGGTTTTTAATTTTAGATTAAAACTTTTTACTTTTATGAGTCTGTTCATAATTTCTATTTCTTCTTGAGTAAGTATTGGTAATTCGTGTAATCCTAAAAATTTGTCCATTTTATCTAGGTTATCTAATTTGTTGGTGTACAATTATTTATAGTACTTTTATAATTTTTATTTCCATAAGATCAGTTTTAATATTCCCACTTTCATTTATGATTTTAGATATTCATATCTTCTCTAATTTTTCTTAGTCTTTCTAGTTAAAGTTTTTAATTTTGGTGATGTTTTTTCAAAGATAACGAACTTTTGCTTTAATTATCTCTGTTTAATCTCTATTTATCTCTACTCTCATATGCATTATTTAACTATTTCTGCTAACTCTAGGTTTAGTTTGTTCTTCTTTTTCTAGTTCCATAAGGTATAAAGTTAGGTTATTGATCTTTCTTAATGTAGGCACTCACAGCTAGAGTTTTCCCTCTGAACACTTCTTTCACTGCATCCCATAAGTTTTGGTATGTTGTGCTTTAACTTTCATTTTTTAAAGTATTTTCTAATTTCCCTTATGATATATTCTTTGACTCAATAGTTTCTAAAGAGTATGTTTTTTCATTTCTGTATGTTTTTTAATGTTTTAGTTGTCCTTCTGTAACTGATTTCTGGCCTCATTACATCGTTGTTGGAGAAGGTATTTTGTATGACTTCTGTCTTTTCAAATTTACTGAAACTCTTTCATTGCCCAACATATCCCTCCTGAAGAATATTCCATGTGCATGTGAGAAGAATATGTACTTGGGTGGAGTGTCTATATATGTTTGTAGGTCTAGTTGGTTTATAGTATTTTTCAACTCCTCTGTTTCCTTACTGGGCTTCTGTCTGGCTGTACATTATTTTGTTGTTTTGTTTATTTTAATATAAATTTTGTGCATATTTAAGATATATAACATGTTCTGAGACACATGGATAGTAAAATGGTTACTATAGTGATGTAAATTAATATATTCATCTTACATAATTACCCTTATATAGTACCCTTACAGCTATAATCTACTCATTTGGCAAAAATTCCAAATACAGTACAGTATTATTAACTATATTCCTCATGTTGCACATTAGATCTTTTTTTTTTTTATTTCAGCATAATATGAGGGTACAGATGTTTAGGTTATGTGTGTTGCCCTTGCCCCCCCTCCCCCCCTCAGTCCAGGTTTCAAATATGTCCATCCCATTGCGTGGTGCGCATTGCACTCTTTGTGTACACATATACC
>CAUYSK010044518.1:0-11752 GCA_963575035.1 Avahi laniger | reverse complement strand
CTGCCTCAGCCTCCCGAGTAGCTGGGACTACAGGCATGCGCCACCATGCCCGGCTAATTTTTTCTATATATTTTTAGTTGTCCAGCTAATTTCTTTCTATTTTTAGTAGAGACGGGGTCTCGCTCTTGCTCAGGCTGGTCTCAAACTCCTGAGCTCAAATGATCCGCCCACCTCGGCCTCCCAGAGTGCTAGGATTACAGGCGTGAGCCACCACGCCTGGCCTATATTACTCTTTTTTAAAAACTTTTTTGCCAATCTAATGGTGGTAAAGTGCTATCTCGTTGTTATTTTAATCTTGCATTTCCTTGACAAGTTTTGAGTATGAGCATCTTCGTGTTTATTTTATTGACTATTTGTATTTGCTATGCTGTAAATTTCCCATTTATATCCTTTCTTCATTTTGTCAGTTATGTTTATTTCCATGTCAGTTTGTACTAGAATTCTCTCCATACAGCAGATATTGACCCTTGTCACCCTCATTACAAATGTTTTAAAGATATCTTTTATTGTTGATTTATTTTTATAATCTCTTTGCTAAAAATCTTTTTAAAAATGTTAAAAGCTAAATATATTGGCTTTTCCTTTATAGCTCCTAGCTTGTCTGTCCTGATTAAGATTTTCTCAGCCAAGCACAGTGGCTCATGACTGTGGTCCCCAGCTTCTCAGGAGGCTGAGGCGGGAGGATCACTTGAAGCCGGGAGTCCCTGTCTGGGCAATATATAGCAAGACCCCGTCTCTCAAAAAAAAAAAAATGTTTCCCTAAATTTTACCTGTAGTCTCCTAGATTTTCTTCTAAGATTTTTTTCATATAAGTTTTAATTATTAAATATTTTATACATAGGAAAGAAAAAAATGGATGTTTATGTAAGGTTTGAAGTGACTATTCCCAACTATTTGGTTTTTGGACCCTTTTACATTCTTAAAAAGTATTAAAGATTCCAGAGAAGTTTTGTTTATATGTATTTTTTTATGAAAGTTTGACAAATGGGAACTTAAAACTAATAAAATGTTAAAATAAATATTAAAATATTTATTAATTTTAAAATGGCAATAAACCTATTACATGTTAATATAAATAAGATATTTTTATGAAAAAGAATTATTTTTCAAAACAAAAAAATTAAGAAGAATAGCATTGTGTTTTATTTCTACAAATCTCTTTAATGTCTGGATTTTGAAAACACAGTTGGATTCTCAAATCTGCCTCTGGGTTCCATCGGTTGTAACATGTTGTTTTGATTGATGGATATAAAGAAAATCCGGCCTCACACATTTATGTAGTTGGGAAGAGTGAAGTATTTTCATAGACTTTGCAGATAAATATTTTTCTTTGATACTCCTTCGAAACTGGGCAAGTAACAGTTTATTAAAAGTTAGTTGCAGGCCAGATACAGTGGCTCAGGCCTGTAATCCCAGCACTTTGGGAGGCCAAGGTGGGAGGATCACTTGAGGCCAGGATTTTAAGACCAGCCTGGGCAACATAGCGAGACCCCATTGTTAACACAAAATTTAAAAATTAACTGGGTGTGGTGGCACGTACCTGTAGTTCCAGGTACTTGGGTGGCTGAAGCAGAAGGATCACTTGGGCCCAGGAATTTGAAGTCACAGTGAGCTATGATGATATGATGACACCATTTTACTCTAGCTTGAGCAACAGAGCAAGACCCTATCTCAGAAAAATAAACAAGCAAGTTGCAATGTGGAATTAAAAAACATATCATGCTGGATATGGTAACTCATGCCTATAATACCCAGCACTTTGGAAGGCTGAGGCAAGAGGATTGCTTGAGGCCAGGAGTTTAAGACTAGCCTGGGCAATATAGCAAGACCCCATCTCTACAAAAAATTTTTTAAAAATTAAAAAAAATCATATCAAAAAAAGTTTTATTCTGTTAATTAAAGTCTATTGGTCTATTCTGCTTTGTTCATTTGGTTTTCTGATTTTTGCTAGTGAATATAAATACGATTGATTTTAGTATATTGATCTACTTATATCCTATAACCTTACTGAACTTATTAGCTCTAACAGTTTTTTGTTTGCTTTATGTGGGTTTGGGGTTTTTTTTGTTTGTTTGTTTGTTTGTTTGGTGTGGATTCCTTAGGATTTTCTATATACACATGACCATGTCATCTGTGAATAGAGAGATTTTACTTCTTTTTCAATCTAGATGTCTTTTATTTCCTTTCCTTGTCCAATTGCCCTGGCTCGAGCTTCTGGTACAATGTTGAATAGAAGTGATGAGAGTGGGCCTCTTTTATCTTGTTCCTGATCTTACGGGGAATTTTCAGCCTTTCCCTATCCAGTATGATGTTAGTTGTGAGTTTTTCATAGATGTTCATTGTCTGATTGAGAAAGTTCTCTTCTGTTCCTAGTTTGCTGAGTGTTGGATTTTGTCAAATACTTTTTCTGCATCAATTGAGATGATCATTTGTTTGGGTTTTTTTCTTTCATACTATTAATATGGTGTATTACATTGATTGATTTTTGTATTTTGAGCCGCACTTGCATTTTGGGGGTAAATCTCTCTTCATCATGATTTATAATCTTTTTTATATGTTGCTGGATTTGGTTCGTTAGTATTTTGTTAAGGATTTTTGTGTTCTGTATTCTTAAGGGATATCAGTCCATAGTTTGATTTCTCTTGTGATTTCTTTGTCTGGTTTTGGTATTAGGAGAATACTAGCCTCATAATGTAAGTTAGGAAGTATTCCCTCCTCTTCTGTTTTTTGGAAGATTTTGTGAAGGCTTGGTGTTAATTCTTCTTTAAACATTTGGTAGAATTTAACAGTGAAGGCATCTGGACCTGGACTTTGCTCTGTGGGATGTTTTTTACTACTAATTTGATCCTTTTACTTGTTATAAGTCTATGTATTCAGATTTTTTATTTCCTCTTGAAGCAGTTTCTGTAATTTGTATCCTTCTAGGAATTTTCCTGTTCCATCTAAATTACCTAATTTGTTGGTGTATGATTGTTCATAATATTCTCTTAGGATCCTTTGCATTTCTGTAAGGTCAGTAGCGATGTCCTGTCTTTCATCCAAGGTTCTAGTAATTTGCGTCCTCCCTTTCTCTTGGTTAGTCTAGCTAAAGGTTTGCCAATTTTGTTGTTCTTTTCAGAGAATCAATTTTTGGTTTTGTTGATGCTCTCTGTTGCTTTTCTAGTCTCTATTTCATTTATCTCTGTTCCGATGTTTATTATTTCCTTCCTTCTGCTATCTTTAGACGTAATATGCTTTTTGTTTTCTGGTTCCTTAAGGTTTAAAGTTAGATTATTGATTTGAGATCTTTCTTCTTTTTTAAGGCATTTGTGGTTATCAGTTTCCCTCTGAGCACTGCTTTTGCAGCATCCCATAAGTTTTGGTAGGATGCGATCTCATTTTCATTCATTTCAAAGCATTTGCTAATTTCCTTTGTCATTTTTTTGAGCCATTGATTATTTAGGAATGCGTTTTTGACAGAGCTCCTGGGGAGAGGTCTGTTGACACTGAGCAAGCTCTCAGGTCACATGAGGACAAGGCCTGTCAAAGGGGTTTCCAGGTAATTACCAGACAGGTCAGATACTGACAGTTATCTAAGAATGGTGCTTTGGGGAAGCTTAAACCTGTTCTGCCCCTGCAGTGACTGCCAGGCTGCTTGTTTTTACCTTGATTACCTGGCTGTTTGGTTTTCGTGGCACTGTGGAGCCAGAGAGAGGGGATGGGAAAAGGGCAAGTTTAAATGCCACGACATCACCATTCTTACTGAGAGCTAGCTGTTTTTCTTGAATAAACACTCCTCAAATTGTTACAAGCCTTAGTTTATTTCCAGAGAAAATTGAAACTGAAATTTCAAAATCAATTAAAAAAGCTGATTTTGAAAATGTTTGCCGGTGTTCTCATTGTTTTTATGGAGGAGTAGATTTTCTGAATTTCTTACTTTGTAATTCCTGCTGACATTCTACCTACTTTGCACTTTCAATAGCTATTTTACCTGTGCCGGATTGATTTTATATTATTATGGATTGATCATTGGGAAAATATTGGTTTACCGTGTTTTCCAGTTTTTCCAAATGTTGACCCATTTCATTATATAACATCAAAAAAATTACATTAGTCAATATCACCACCAGTCACATCAGAAAGTCTTTAGGTATTGGGAAGCTATCAAGCTCACAATGGTAGATACAAGTTTCTCAAAATTCTCATCTTCTCTTGAAAGTTCGAATTGTATTATTTTTAACAAATATTATCAATTGTTTCCCTTCAAGTGACAGCTTAGCTTCATTAATTTTCACAGAAATGTCTGCCATTTACCCAAGTCTGAATAACCACCGTCATAGTTTGTCTGGCAGTCATTCTTTTTTCTTTTTTTTCTTTTGAGACAGAGTCTCACTCCATCTCCCAGGCTAGAGTACAGTGGCATCATCTTAGCTCACTGCAACCTCAAAATCTTGGGCTCAAGCAATCCTCCTGCCTCACCCTCCTGAGTAGCTAGGACTACAGACATGTACCACCATGCCCAGCTAATTTTTCTATTTTTTGTAGAGACAAGGTCTCACTCTTGCTCAGGCTGGTCTTAAACTCCTGAGCTCAAGCAATCCTCCCACCTTGGACTCCTAGGGTTAGGGTTAAGGTTAGAGTTAGGATTACAGGCATGAGCCACTGCTCCTGGCCTAGTCATTCTTTCAAATAAAAATGTTCCTCGAGAAAAGTGGCTTGCAACTCAAATAATATAACAAGTGCTATTCCTCAAGATAACCATCATGTTTTAGTATAGCAGAAGTGCTTTATCTGTAGACCCATTTTTTTTACACAGAATATTAAAAAGATGGGCCACAAGGGTTGGGATTTAATAAAATTAATTACCACTGCTTCATCAAGAACATTCTTAATGAAACTCTGTCTTCTGTCTAGCTATTACCTATCTATCTGTGTGTGGTAGCAGTGAAATATAGTGACTACTGGTAGAGTTTGGTACTACTGCCTCGGTTTGTGCTAAGGCATTTTACCATTGTTTTTGTACCGTCAGTGCAAGTGTCTATAGTTTTTTCAGGATGAACCATGAAAGTCAATAAAGGTATCCAACACTTTAAATATGATATTTCTGCCAGCATCACTTGTGTTTTGTTGCCAAGTATTTACATAAAACATCTTTGATGATTAGTTACTATTGATACTGGATAAATACAAGCAAAATAGCAAGTCCAGGCATAATTCTGCCCATGAGGTATTAACTCAGCATTCATGTTTGCAGCTTAATCTTTAATTCAACAGGCTATTGTTTCATTGGAAAGTGGCACAACTGTGATTTCTTTTGCTAACTTTCTATCCAGCAGGCATTCAGCAATGTCAGCTATACAAGACTATTGTGTATGTTTCTCTAGCCAAAGCAATACAATAACTCACCCTGCAAGGTTCTTCAGTGGCTGTGTTTTAAAAAATTTTGTGCAGCAGGGAGAAGATAATTTTAGATTTACAGAAAAAAATAGTGCAGAGAATTCCTGGATACCCATCGTGCAGCTTCAGTGCATTGTTGATTTCTAGCTTGAAAAGTTATAAAAAACAAATTTTCAATTTTTCACTTTTAAAGAACCCAATACATCTTGTTTAAATATATAGATCCTTTTTCATTAAACTCTGAATGAGTGGTCTCAAAACTGTACTCCAAATTAGCTGACATTTGCACTCCAACTGAACTGGCATAATATTCAAAAGGTTCTGTTACCTAAGTTACAATAAGGTAAATTACTGACATCTATAAAACTTGAGAAGTAAAGATAGCTTTCATCGTATTTATTTTTTATTTGAAGTTTTACTTGAAGTAGTTTCCTCCCTTCTGTGAGTCGGAGAACTTTCCCTCCCTCCCTGTATTTGTCCCCGCCACCGGTGGCATTTTGATTGGGACTGCATTAAATCTGTAGGTCAATTTGAGGAGAATCGATATCTGTACAATCTGAGTGCTTCATTCCGTGAGCACAGTGTGTCTTCATTGTTTTAAGGCCTTTTTATGCTGTGCTTCAAATCTAGTTTAAATACCCAATATATACGACTTGAGTCACAGCCATTTACCTTTTTCACATCCAAAACCATTTGGAAAATGGTTAATTCAAATGTGAATGAATTCAAATGTGAATCATTTGAAGAAACTAATTGATAAGGAGTTGGAACAGTGTAATGGCCAAATTAATACTTTGTTTTAGAATTCAAGACAAGAAATAGAAAAGTGTGGCTGTTGGTTGTATTGGTGTTATCATGGAATTGTAATGACACATTGCACGACAGATCCAACCAAGTGAAATTAGAATTAGCTAGACAGGGACTTGAAATTTTTATAAGTCTTAAAGACATGAAGTTAAGTCTAAGAAGACGGGCTAAGTAAGCTAGAACGAGCAAGTTGTACAAGCAGTCATGACTAAGGAGGCCCTGGGTAAGGATTAAGAACCCAGGCAAGGAGACAATAAGAAATGACAACAACACAGGACGGGTACCCACACAAAGGATCTGGGCAACGAGTCTTGGACAACAGGGATAGCGACAGTGAAGCTTAAGACAGAGCAAGAGTTTTACAGTCTTCGTGTTCTTCCTTCCCTTCTTGGCCGGAGCTGCAGGTGTCCTGAGCACAGGTCTGGAGCTCTGGGCACCTGGCCTGAGGAGGGGGCTGGGCCTGGGGCATGAGGTTCCTCCAGCGGTGCTTCTCCAGAGGACACCAGGCAGCCCACAGGATGCCGCTGGCCTTCCCTCCCCTGCCCTGGTGTTCTCCCCACTCCATCTTGGTTTGGCCTGGGAACATCTGCTCCATCTGTCTTGCTCTAAGGGCTCGTTCCTCTAGGCCCGGTGACAAGCCATGTTGTTAAAGTTCCCTTTCTTCCTTTAGGAAACACAGAACTCTCCATCAGTATTCAAGATGCTCCTACCTTGGCCTAGCTTGGAGGCACTTGGGACAGGCTCGGAATGAAAATTACATCCTGTTGTCAACTTAGCAGTGCTCTGAAAACTGTCTTTAATTGCACCACTTACTTCTGGTCTCTCTAGGACAGCCAGGCTGCCAGATCTTTCTCCTTCGTCTTATCAGTTCTGCTCCCAGCCATGCCTCCTGCCCACTGGCACTCGCACAGGTGCTCCTGAGGAAATGAAGCTGGTCGGGTCCGGGAGGCAGGCGTGGCTGGCGGGTGGGTCTGCGGTTTGCCTTCCGGGTGCTGCAGTAAGCTCAGAGCCAGTGACCATCTTGCGTGGTTGACTGTGGCACGGAAGGCCAGACTTTTTTTAAAAAGCATATTTCCTAAATCAAGATAGAAAGCAGAAAACTGGATCTTTTCTTTAAAAAAAAAAAAATGTATGTCATTAGTTTTCAACATAGAACTGAATGTGGTGCTCTCTTTAGATATACTTGACCAACACATGGTCCCTGGGTATAAATATTAGTATCCACACGAAGGCCAGCTGGGGCAGCAGAACTGAATCCAGGGCTTTTTGGACATCCCCAGGTGTTCTGGCATCACTAAAGGATAAACATATCAAAACATTTGGCACAGTACATGCGACATTTTAAAGCATCATCATCATCCTCCTCGGGATCCCCGCCGGCATCTGCTCCAGGCCCACCCCACCTGGCTGTACCGCAGCCACACGACGTACTGGTGCGTCTGCACCTGGCCTGCCCTCACGCGCTGGCCCTGGCAGGGGCAGTCCTTGCAAGGTCAGTAGGCCCCGAAAATCAAAGCATCAGAACAGAGAAAATGAAAAACATGGTTAAAACACATGGCTTCCACAGCCTGGCCCCACCTTTATTAAAAACTAAGAGAAGAAACTTAGCAAGTAAGAGAGGTGCTGGAACGCAGGTTCCAGATCGGAATTGCAGAGCAGGTAGGCATCCCAGCTGAGGAATGGTGGGAACCAAGAGCACCGGCCTAATGCCAACCAAGGGAACTTCACTTCGGCCACAGCTCAGGGAGCCTGAAGGGAAGTGAGAGAGCTGGGAGGGAGAGTTGGAGCCACATTGCAGAAAACGGAGCCCCACTGAAGGTTTGTGAGCCGGCGGAGGTGTGAGCACAGCCGCGCCTTCAGAAGCCTGCTCTGGCATCAGCGTTCAAGGTAACTGGGGACCCGAGAGCTTAGCATGACGACACGGCTTAGCCCGTATTTGCTGCGTGCTTCCGCGTGCGGGCACAGGCCAAGAGCTTTCTTGGCGTTCTCTCTCTCACTCTTCACACCCCTCTGCCAAGCAGGTGCTATTATTAGCCCCATTTTACGAATGAGAAAACCAAAGTTGAGAGAGCTTCAAAAATTTGTTCAAGGTCCCAGGGCAGTAATTGGTGGGCCTGAGATTTAGCCCCAGGCTGGCGTGGGAGCCCGCAGGCACAAGGGGAAGTGGTGCTGAGCCCGCAGGAGCTGGAACCACCGGGCATGGAGTTAGGAACCGAAGACGGGACCCTAGTAGCTGGGAGGATGGCGATGCCGTTAATGAAAATGGGGGACACAGGCTTGGGGATGGGGGCAGATCGTGTGTATGGAGAAATTGGGTTTTATACATCTGAGGAGGCGGGTAGGATGACGTGGCCAGAACAGAAAACGATGAGGCATAGAACCGGGCTTCCCCCAGTGACTTTACGTTCCACAGGCAAAGGCGCATTGTTGAGGGTTTGGGCCTCCCGCCTCCTCAAGCCGCCTTCGTACATAACCTGTGAGACTGTTGACCCACCTGAAGCTGCTTCAGGGCGTGTTTGCAAAGAGCCAACGGCTAGCTGCCCTCCACGTGTCACCTCTGATGGGTCTCCCCTTGTGGCCAGCTTGCTTGGCATGGGACAGGCTGTGCTTCAATTCCTTATTACCTAATTAGCAAAGAAGTGCCTGCCTTATGTCTGTACTACTTGCCGGATCTTTCCACTATTTAACCAAGTCAATAAAGAAACCAGTGTTTCCCAATTAAGCATTTTGCTTTTTCCTGGTACCTTTTCAGCTTCTCAATTCGTTTATTTCTGTAAGGCGGCTCCTGTGCTCTCAGACCCTGGCTGGGACGAACCACCCAACAGGCTGACTCACGGCTGCTGCCCTCGTTTCCACTCTGGTTTCCATGGAAATAGACATCAGCTCAAAACAAGGTGAGGGCCCGTAGACACCTCATGGTTCCTAGGCATTTGCAAACCCTGTTTATCTAACATCTGTTTCCATGGAAACAGATGCAGAAAAGGTCAACCAGTGCTCTACAATAAACTTGTCTTCTCTCTTATCTAATTTTTAAGAAATTTTACCAAGTACTGCATGAATTTTCCTGTTATCTTAGATTTTTGGAGTAACATTATAGTATATTTTATGTAGTGAAGCATATTTCTAGTTTTGACTATTTGATTAATACTTAGTGCATTCTGCCTTATTTCATTTTACAATTTTTGATTAATAAATAAATGTTTCTCTCTATCCAGTCACTGTGACTTTTCATTCAAAGATGAAATGCTTAGTGTCTTGATCTGCGAATATGACTGGAGAAAAATTAGGGTGTGGCCTGCGTCCCCTCCACCTTCAGAATTCAATGTGTCTGTGCCCTGGGTAGTAGCCAAGGGCCTTGCTTGCATCACTGCGACTTGATTATAAGGGCTCAGGGTGTTTTTTATTCAAATTGGGCCATTTTGTATCAAATTCTGTGTGCCACATATGTTATGTAAAATATTGAGTATGTCTGTTATAGAAAACATAGAAATAGAAGCAATTTTCTGTTAATAGTGAGCAAAGCGAGCAAAGCACCACGCTCAGTTTCGTAGACTGACCAGGACCACAGAACTTACAGGTAAGCGGTTGGTGGGCTGATGTGTTAAAGCGAAGCCGTGATCTGCTGCTAAGCTCAGTCAGATCAATGTAAGTCAAATCTTTAAAGGGAAAAGCAGAGTGAGTTCACTTGAAATAGAAAAAGCCAGAAGCGAAGTGAAAGTTAATGTTGTTTGGGGAGAGACGCCGCAGAGAATTCGCTATGCCATTCGTCGAGCAGCCGGTTTCGTGGTACTTTCTCTTATTTATGTTCATATTGTCTTCCACGGTCGATTCGTATTTTAGCTGTATTCACGCTGCGTCTTATTCTGTATTAGTGAACTGTGAGTGCCACCAGGACAGGGGCAGTGTCGCTCTTGTCCTCCAGAGGGTCTCCGCTGCCTAGCACGGCACTTGGCACGTACCAGCTGTTGAGCAGATGTTCCCTGACTGAGCGCATGCTCGAGATGGAACACTGTGCGGGGGTTCCGATGGTTTCTGTGTGGAGATCCTTCCAGACGAGTGAAATAAGGCAGATTCACCCGATCCAAGGCCTGGAGACTTTTTGCAAGATACATACACCTGTGTATCTCAGACACTCACCCATCCCCTCAAGTTCTTGTCCCGTTGCTGAAGTTAACATAAATGGAATCATGCAGTGTGATACACTCATGATCTGGCTCATTTGCTGAATGTTATGTTTGTGAGCATGTTGGTTAACCTTTGCTAACCCCAAACAAACTACCCCAAATCTTAGTGGCTTAAAAACAACAATATTTTCCTCCCAATTTTGTGGGTTGGCTGGGCAGGTCTTCTGCTAGTTTCACCTGGACTCACTCATGTGGCTGCATTTGGCTGGATGTCAGCTGGGCCAGAAGGCCCAAGGTGGCATCACTTAGGGTCTAGCTGTCTGGCTGTCCGAGGGTATCTCCATTGTCCTCCACATGGCCTCTCTCCTCCAGTGAGTTTGCTGGGCTTCTCCAAGTTCCATAACGGTGAAGATGGAAGCTTCTAGGCCTCTCGAGGCTGAGGCTCCAGAATTCTCAGGGCCTCATCTTCTGCCACATCGTACTGGTCAAAGTCACAAGGCCAGTTTAGACTCAGGGGCTAGAAAAATAGACTTTACCTTCCCTGGGAAGAATGGCAAAGCCGTGCTACGCAAGGTGTGCTTGCTGGGATGGAGAAGCCTGGGGCTGTCTACCTCGGGGACATGCATCTCAGAACAGACCAGCTTAAGGTAGCTTTTGTGTATAAAATAAAATAGGCTTTTGTAGTTTCACACACAAAAAAATTTTTTTGGCAAAAAACTAAGATGTTCTTTCCAATTGAAGTTAGCATTTTAGCAATCAAAACTGATGTTTATACTGAACCTTACCAAATGGGAAAAGCCAAGCGGCTTTTTCAGTCTGAATCTTATACTAAAGCTATCCTAGCTTTACCAGGGTCTAGCCTTAGGTCTTAATTTCAGAAAATTTACCACTATGTTTCTAACAATCAAATAGTAGTGTGGTAGGGACTAAATGAAGTAATCTGTGCAGCGTCCTGAGTGTGTGTAGCGTATGTTCAGGCAGTGGTATAATAGCTTTCTTGTTTCTTCCAGTTCACCCAAGCGGATCAAGCTCTGGGAAGCTTACAAAAACTGACTTGGCTAGAATTCATCTATTTAACAAATATTTATCAAGCACCTATTATTTGGCTGGGACTGCGCTATATCCTTACTGATTTTTCGGTCTACTCACTCTCCCAATTACTGAGAAAGGAGTATAGAAATCTCTAATTAAATTGGAGATTTGCCTATTTTCCCTTTCAACCTTTTAATTCTGTCAGTTTTGGATCATTTATTTTGGATTTTTTTTTTTTTTTTTTTTTGATACAGAGTGTCACGCTGTTGCCCTGGCCAGAGGGCCGTGGTGTCAGCTCACAGCAACCTCAAACTCCTGGGCTCAAGCGATCCTCCTGCCTCAGCCTCCCAAGTAGCTGGGACTACAGGCATGCGCCACCATGCCCGGCTAATTTTTTCTATATGTTTTTAGTT
>CAUYSK010044517.1:0-10459 GCA_963575035.1 Avahi laniger | reverse complement strand
AAACAATGGTGACATAGCACCTTTTGTATGTATACTCCTGGATAGAGCAGGAACGCATTCTACTAAGTGAGGTATCCCAAGAATGGAAAGACAAGCACCACATGTACTCACCATCAAATTGGTATTAACTGATCAACACATAAGTTCACATATAAGAATAACATCTATTGGATGTTGGGCAGGGGGGGAGGGGGAAGGGGGAGGAGGGAAGAGGGGACGGGCATATGCACACACAAACAGTGCAATGCACACCACCCGAACGATGGACATAATTGAAACTCGGACTTAGGCGGGGAGCAAGGGCAACATACGTAACCTAAACATCTGTACCCCCATAATATGCTGAAATAAAAAAAATTAAAAAAAAAAAAAAGAGGTTGACCGGGGTAGCTGGGGCTCTGCAGACGCCTGAAAAGCCTCCAATCCTGTTCCAACTGGACTGAAGTTGCGAGGTTGCAGCACTTAGAATTCCAGAGAAAAAGCAAGGGCCTCTGTCCAGGGTGTCCCGGGTACTCCTCAGGGGTTCACAACGTGGTGTCTGGGGCAAAGGGGAGCTGGGGCTTAAGTAGCTTCCACCCTCCAAAAGGAGAGCCCAAGGGGAAACCAACCTCCTTCCCTGCTGAGAGAAGTGACTAGAAAGTAACAGCACTGAATAGCCAGCTCCACAGGCAGCAGCTCGTGTAATTCTCGAGAGCACTGGAGGGGGAGACAGCATTTCCTGCAGGAGTCACCTATGGAGGTCACACAGCGGGGACAGGGCAGAACTGGGACTCCCGCCCACACACAGCCCACTCCTCCGTGGCACCACGCCGCCTTTCCCTGTCTCAGACTCGAGAGGCTGCTGAAAGCCACAGCCTGGATTCCCAGACAAGACCCAGGAGGATCAAGGAGTGACACTTTCTCAGAAGGCTTCATGGACTAACGGACACCACGCCAGAGAGCCCAGGAGCAAAGTAAGGAACGTCTCTCCCCAGGAGCTGTGACCTGGACCACCTTTCAGAGAGGGACTCCCCACTGAACAACAGTAACACTAACGTCTTCCACTTACGGAGGCCACCACCGTGGTGCTTTATGTGAAGTGGCTGCTTTCGTCTTCCCCAACAACCCTCTGCAGTGGGTACTGCAATTGACTCCATTGTATAAATGAGGAGACTGAGGCACAGAGAGGCTGGTATCTGCCCATTTACACGGCCAGCACGCAGAGGCCAGGGACACAGACCCAAGCATTCCAACCTCCCCCACAAACACTTCCCCCCACCAGGAGACATGACCGGAAAAATAACATGGGACCGTCTCATCCTCACTTGGGCTCCAGGGCCAGGGGATGGGCTTATGAGGGACCATGTTCACCCACGAAGGGCACAGGGCAGGACACAGGCTCAGTGCCAGAGCCCGAGGCCCGAGCCTCAGCTCCGCTGCAGACCAGCTGTGGGCCCTGAGTGGCCCAACCTTCCCAGCCCCTGTCTGCCTCCCGTATCAACTGGGGACCACGGTGGTTGAGATTACAGACTCTGGAACCGATGGCCTGGGCGCGAATCCTGGCTCTGCCACTTCCTGCAGGCAACACCAGGCAGGTCATCTGACCTTCCTGTGCCTCAGTGGGCCAACTCAGACGGTGGGGACTAGTGGTGGGAAATGACTGGAGGATATGGCAGAGCCTGGCGTTTACTCCAAGTGGGACTAAAAGCCACTCGGAGTTCCGAACAGACAAAGATTTACATCAGAAAGATACTAATCTGATGCACTACTAAGCACTCCTGCTTGTCTAGACCAAGGGTCTGTAAACTTTTTCTGCATAAGGGCCAGGGAGTAAATTTTTTAGGTTTTGCAGGCCACAGTCTCTGTCACAACTACTCACCTGTGCCACAGGATGGCAAAAACAGCCACAGACAACTTGTGAATAAACGAACGTGGCCATGTTCCAATAAAACTTTATTTATAAAAACGGAAGGCAGGGCTGTAGTTTGCCACCCCTGCTCCAGATCTCACTTTCAGGTTTAAAGGAGAACAAAGTAAACAATGTCGAAAGGCAATACTGTGACAGGGCCAGAATGTGGGACGTTCTACGAGACAACTAGCCTGGGTTATATAAAAAAAATCGATGTCTGGGGCAGGGTGGAAACAAAGGGCTAAACTAGATTAAAACAGGCCAAAGAGACATGTACCTTGAATTAATACTGGCGTGAAAAACATTTTGAAGATACCTAGAGAAATTCAAGTATGGCATGGACATGGAGAAGATATTAGGAAGGACATAATCATCTCAGGTGTGGTAAGCATCCCATGGTTCTGCAGGGGAAAGTCCTTATCTTAGGAGATGCCTGCTGAGGTATTAAGGGGTAAAGTACCACAAAGTACGAACATCTGTTCAAGAGTCAGCATAAAATATAGCCAGACGAAGCAAACATGGCAAGTGCTGGACTGCTGAACCTCGGAACGGGGTGCCTGGACGTTCACTCACTGTACTTCTTTCAACTTTTCCACATTTGAAACAAGCTGGCAGCGGACTAGATGGCGCAGGGAGGGCCCCGGCTGCCCTGGAGAAGGCAGGAGAGGCAACCAGGAGCCCAGTGAGGGGGTGTTGCGGCACCTAGACAGTGACCAGTCACCAGCATGGCGCCCATCTGCCCTGCAACCTTTGTGTCCCTCCCAGGCTCAGGAGTGACCAGCCAATGCCAGGCCTACGTAGGCGGGGGCAGTGAGGATAGCATCAGTCGGCTACGGGCAGAGCGGAGGGCACCTCCCGCTTGCTGTGTTTCTGGCTCAGCACCCCCTCCAGGGTTAAGGTCAGGAATCTGGGATCTGGTCTCTCAGAGCAGTCCCCCCAGTTTTTTCTCCAGCTGCAGCAGAAGACGCTAAGAAAAGGAAGAAGGGAGGGGCTCTCCAGTCCCCACAGTCTTAGTAACAGGATTCTTCCCCACACTGAGGAGCACGCTATCCTGCGAAAATAGAAACTAGATCATCTCTCCTGCCCACTAAAACACCTTGCTGGCTCCGCGCTGCTCCTTTTCTGGGCTTGCAAACCGTGCGCCAGGTACTGCTGCGTCAAGGGCTTCCTGTTTATCATCCCCCTGAATCTTGTAACAACCCTGCCACAAACCCCAACTTATCAAGCCGTGCCAAGCCCTGTGGGAATCTCCATCTGGAGTCCAAGGCCCTGGCTGAGCTCTCCATCTTCAAGCGCCTCTACTTCCCCCCTTTCCAACACTCCTCACCCCTTGATTTTCTGATGACACAGAACCCTCTGTGGCCCTGGAATGCACAAGCTGTTTTACCTCCAGGCCTTTGCATATGCTGGTCCCTTTTCCTGAACCTTTCTCCTGCCTATCTCCATGGCCAACTCCTATCCATTCTTCAAAACCCAGCCCACCAACATGCAGGACCTATGCAACTACCGGTCTTGATGTGTTTTTTCTGGCAGTCTATGTTTTGGTCCATAGTTTTCAACGGAGTAATACCTCAGCTGGGCTTTGGCTGGTAATTCTGTTCCCCCTGGTGGGGCAAGTACATTTTTAACCTTGGGAAGATATGCGGTAAGAATTATAGTACAGATAGTGGTAGCAAGTCCTGTGATATTGTTTGTGTAGGCTCTTGAACCACACTGTCCAAGAATGTAGTCACTAACCAAATGTGGCTATTTAATCAGTTAAAATAAAATAAAATAAAAGATTCCATTCCTCAGTGGCCCTATGTCAAATGCTCAATAGGCACACATGCATGTTGGATACTGCAGATATAGAGCATTTCCATGACGGCAGAAAGCTCTCTTGGATGGCACTGTTTTACGGTTCTCCAGAGGGTCTGCTGAAGCCTTACCCCCTGGACAAGCTAGAGGAGTGTTTCTCAAAGTTAGATCCAAAAGGACAATGTGGGGAAAAAAGAACATTTCCCATTCATTACAAAGGGCTAAGCTCAGCCAGGCGTGGTGGCTCGTGCCTGTAATCCTAGCACTCTGGGAGACCAAGGTGGGAGGATCACTTGAGTTCAGGAGTTCGAGACCAGCCTGAGCAAGAGCAAGATCCTGCATCTCTACAAAAAACAGAAAAATTAGCTGGACATTGTGGCATGTACCCGTAGTTCCAGCTACTGGGAAGGCTGAGGCAAAAGGATCATGTGAGCCCAGGAGTGTGAGGTTACAGTGAGCTATGATGACGCCACTGCACTCGAGGCTGGGATGAGAGAGCGAGACTCTGTCTCCAAAAGGCGGGGGAAGCTAAGCTCCCTAATATATAAAGAGCTTTCAGATACAAATTAGAAAAAGACCAACTACTCAATAGGAAAAACAGACAAATGATATGAACAGAGAGTTTGGAAAAGGAAACTCACATGGCTCTTAAGGGTCAAACACATCCACAGAGAAAGTAAAAAAAGTTAACACTATCGTCAGGTGTGATTTCCCACTGCTCTGACTGGTAAAAATTCAAATGTTTGAAAACACAAGGCCACACAACCCCAGTCACCATGAATAAAAAACTGCTAAATAAACAAACGTAAACTTTGGGACACACACATGTGCAGCTTTTTAAAAAAGTAAATAAAAGCAAAACATAAAACAAAGCAGCAGCAGCTCTCCGTATACTAAGGATTCCCCAAGATACACTCAAGTGAAAAAAGCAAGTCCAGAACAGTGTGTACAATGCTATCTTTTGTGTAAAAAGAAGCAAAAAAAAAAAAAAAGGCAGGAGGGCACAAAGACCTCTGCTCTTCAAGGACACATAAGCTCTCTCTCTTTCTGGTCTTCAAGGACATGTAAGAACACTGGGGGTGCGGGGAGCTGGACAGATAAGGCAGAGACGAGAGTGAACCTCTTACCAGACACCTCCTTACACTGATTTTTTTAATGGATGCATCTGTCTCATCTCTTCCGATTAGGAAATTGATCTTTTCAAACTGAATCTCTGCACTACCTTCCCTCAAAATCACTGGAGATGCTTGTTAAGAACATGGCTACCTGACCCCCTGCATATGTCCAGGCAATACAAGGCTCTGGAGCCAGGCCCAGCGGTCTGTATCATTACACAAGCTCTGCCCCGTGATTCCCGTGGGCCCTCAAGTCTGAGGACACAGAGTGGGGTCTTCAGATGAAGAACCACAGCTCTTCTCAGCTCCTGCTTGGGAGACCGCCACACAGAAAGGCTATAGACTAGACACTCCTGTGGAGGGTCCCAGAGGAAATCTGTCCATCTCTACCCCTTCTGCTCACATCAGGCTTGGTCACTCTCAAAGGGCAGCCACACGGAGGCCCAGACTCACCTCTCGTCTGGAGAGTCTACATGGAAGGTCCTCTCGATGACTGTGGTCCACTGCAGGCAGCGGATGACAAAGGTGTTGGGCCGTGGCCTCTCGGTCTTCATGAGCTGGCATTCTGCAGGTGGAGGGGAGGGCGTGGGGGTAAGGAGGCAGCCCTGCCTGGTACAGCCCACATTCCCCAAGCCACCTCCTCTGTGCCCATGCCAGATGGTGTTGGAGCACTCCAGTGACTGAGACAACCCTGGCCCTGCCCTCACATGGCTCAAGGTCCAGTATGTGTGGGGAAGGGGCCAGACCACCAGACACTGACGACTCAGTAGTCAGGGCTGTGGTGGGGGCAGCCCAGAGGTGCGCAGAAACTCAGAGGCAGCATCTGACCCAGCGCGGGGGTCAGGGAGGGCTTCCCAGAGGAAGCAGCATCTCCAAACCAATCCCTGAAGGAAAATGGAACTTAGAGGGTACATTGTGTACAGAAGCCCAGAGGCAAGAGGGGCCCCGGTACCCTCAGGGGACGGGCAATTCTGCTCTAAGCATGAGGAGGGAAACAGTGAGAGACAAGCCTGGAGAGGTGGGCCGGGGTCAGCCAGGCAGGGCTTTGGAGGCCACAGGTGGGCAAGGAATCTGGACTTTGTCCTCAGGACAGCAGGGAGCCATGGAAGGCTTTTAAATGGGGAAGGGACATGACAGATTAAGATCCATCCCTCTGACTATCGTGCAGAGGGTGAGACTGGAAGCTGGGGGCCCAAGGAGGCAGGGACCCAGCTGGAGAGGATGGGGCTACACCAGAGTGAAGCCACGGGGAGGGGAAAAAAGGGCAGGCAGACAGGCCATGGCAGGGAGGAGGGCATCTAGGACAAGGCCCAGGCCTCTGGCCCAAGGCCTAGGGGGTTGACAGGGCCACCCCTGAGATGGAGACAGGGAACAGAAAGTTGAGAGAGGGGAGGAGAGATCTGAAGGTCAGTTTGGGACTAGGCAGGTATGAGGGACCTAGAGGATGCCCAGGGAAAAAGGTCCAAGGAGCTGCTAGGGACAGGCTGGGAACTCAGGTGAGAAGGTGGGGCTGGGAGCAGATGTGCTGGCGTCAGCAGCGCACAGGAGAGCAACTGGGGAAAGGCTTTACACAGAGCAGAGTGGGGCTGGGGCTGGATTCGAGAGAAGCGAGGCAGAGGACGGTGGTCTGGGCTCAGGCACTGGAGACAGGGGTGCCTCTGCGATGTTCTTCGCAGGAGGGACGACAAGGACATGGTGAATGATCAGGTCTGCAGGGAAGGAAGGTGGCAGAGGGGCAGGCGATGGGGCAGGACTGTGTTCTGCAAGTCCCCAGCAAGGGCTTTGGGCTTGTGAAATTTTCATTGATTAGGGTCCAACTGGAAGGCATCACTTCGGGTACCATGGAGGGAACAGAGGACATGAGGCTGCCCTGCCACCCCTGAAGCCACGATCCCTCTAGGTTAGAGGACAGAGGGAGGAGGCTGTTACCAGAGCGAAGGATGGGAGGCACTTGGCACAAGCGAGAACCACAGAGCTGCCCAGCAGGGGTGTGGGGAAATGCCCTGGCCTCTCCCTCCCTCCCACCCCTCCATCTCCACCAGGACAGCCCCGCCTGGCCCAGCTAACACAGGGGGCAAGCAAGGGAAGGGCAGAAAACACATCTGACGGTAAACAGGCCCCGCGACAGGCCCAAAGCTCAACAATAACGGAGTCCCATGCGCCCCTAAGACCTGCCAGCCATTCTAGGAGCACCAGAACCCTGGCGTGCTCACCCTAAGACATACCTGCTACAGAAAAGTTGTTTAAGGGGGGTAGGGTCTGGTCCGGGGCCTCGGGCCTTTCCTTATACCCAATGAAGGAGCCATCACTCTTGAGCAGGAAGTACCGGGGCCTCCAGGTCTTGATGTATTCACCTGAAAGCAGGCAGGGAGGGAGCGAGGTCAAGCCAAGGTTGACTGGTGTCCCAGGCAGGCGGCAGGCAGGCAGCCGAGTACGACAGTGACTCACAGGGGGCACCACAGTGGCAGGAGGGTGGATGAGAATGCCAATCCCAGAGGAGCCCTTGAGGTGGCCCCTGCTGACGCACGCTGGGGTACTGGGCTGAGCCCCAGTGATCCATAGGTCATTGCTGGCAACAAGGCGCCTGTGGCAGTGCCCGGGGCACCAGCTGCCTCAGCGTGTGGCCAGCAGCGAGCGATCCTTTCCAACTCGGCCTAGTCCCAGGGGAGGCCCAGGCTTCCAAACACCCATGTCCTGTGGCCCTGTAAGGCCAAATCCCAAGGGCTGGTATTCACCAATACAGCTGCGCAGGTGGACCAAATGTCACAACAATTCTGTGCCAGGCAGGGTAGAGCTGCTGCCACACCCTCGGAGCACCCCTTGACCCCTTCTGATTGTTCTGACCACGAACAGCCAAGCACTCTACACGTACACACATACACACACACACACACACACACACACACCCAGAACCTACTCTTCAGAGAACTGCTAAGGATTAAAAAGAGATGGTGAAACATATGTCCACGCAAAAATCTATACACAAACTTAACTACCAAGCTACAGGATCAAAACAGTGAGGTATAAGGATAGACACATAGATCAATGGGATAGAATTCAGAGTCAAAGAATAAACCCAAACATCTATAGTCAGTTGATTTTCAACAGTCAAAGTGCCAAAGATCATTCAATGGGGAAAAGAATAGTATCTTCAACAAATGGAGCTGGCACAACTGGATATCCACATGCAAAAGAATGGAGTTTGGCCAGGTGCAGTAGCTCACGCCTATAATCTCAGTGCTTTGGGAGGCCGTGGCAGGAGGATCACTTGAGGCCAGGAATTCAAGACCAGCCAGAGCAACACAGCAAGACCCTATCTCTACAAAAAATTAAAAATTAGACAGGCATGGTGCTGTGCACCTGTAGTCCCAGCTACTCAGGAGGCTAAGGCAGGAGGATCACTTGAGTCTAGGAGTCCAAATTACAGTGAGTTATGATCAGGCCACTGCACTCCAATGTCAGCAACAGAGCAAGACCCTGTCTCAAAAAAAGAATGGAATTGGACCCCTACTTCACAGTATACACCACTATAAGCATTAACTCAAAACAGATTGACCTAAACATAGAGCTAAAATGATAAAAAACTTAGAAGAATACATAGGAGTAAATCTTCATTACCCTGGATTAGGCAATGGATTCTTAGAAGACACCAAAAGTACAAGCAATGAAAGAAAAAAAGTGGACTCAAAATTAAAAACCTCTGTCCATAAAAGGACATGACCAAG
The DNA here is from genome assembly GCA_963575035.1 of Avahi laniger. Classification (NCBI taxonomy): domain Eukaryota; kingdom Metazoa; phylum Chordata; class Mammalia; order Primates; family Indriidae; genus Avahi; species Avahi laniger. The sequence goes on along the minus strand of CAUYSK010044517.1, from coordinate 1,934 downwards.
AAAATAAAAAAGAAAGCATAAAGAATAGGTGAAAATACAAATCATGTATCTAATAAGGGTCCAGTATCCAGAATACATGAACATTACAATTCAACAAAACGACTGATTTCTCCAAAGATATACAAATAGTCAACAAGCACATGAAAAAACCATCATTAGTCATTAGGCAAATACATATCAAAACCACAGTGAGGTATGACTTCACACACACAGAATGGCTGTAATGAAACAAAAAATAACACATTGGCAAGGAGATGAAGAAATTAAACCTTCATGTATTCCTGGTGAGAACGTAAAATGGTACAGCTGCTTCCTTAAAAAGTTAAATATATTGTAGTTTATAAATACAGTTTATAAACATGGACTGTACCTGCAGTCCCCAAGCCCCAGGTGCAGACTGGTGCCAGTCCGTGGCCTGTCATGAGCCGGGCAGCCCGAGGAGGAGGTGAGCAGTGGGCGAGCCAGGGAAGCTTCATCTGTATTTATAGCCCCCCCACAGCTCGCATCACTGCATAAGCTCCGTCTCCTGTCAGATCAGTGGCAGCATGAGATTCTTTTAGGAGTGAGAACCCTACTGTAAACTGTGCATGCGAGGAATCTAGGCTGTGCGCTCCTCATGGGAATCTAGTGCCTGATGATCTGAGGTGGAGCTGAGGCGGTGATGCTAGCGCTAGGGAGCGGCTGCAAATACAGATTATCATTAGCAGAGAGGTTTGGCTGCACGATACATGCAATGCGCTTGAATCATCCTGAAACCTTCCCTCTCCCCTCCCGTGGATCTGTGGAAAAATTGTCTTCCACGAAACCAGACCCTGGTGCCAAAAAGGTTGGGGACCGCTGGACTGCAATTCCATTTCTAGGCATATACCCAAAAGTAGTGAAAACAAGTAGTCAAACATACTGTATATTTTGTTTACAGCAGCTATTCACAATAGCCAAAAGGTAGAAATAACCCCAGTGTCCGCCAACAGATGACTAGATAAACAAATCGTGATGTATCTACACACAAATTACTCATCCATAAAAAGGAATGAAGTACTGATACATGCTACAACACAGATGAACCTCAAAAACATATGCTAAAAGTAAAAAGCCAGGCACAAAAGGCCACATATTATACGATTCCACTTATACCACATGTCCAGAGCAGGTAAATCCACAAAGATAGAAAGCAAACGGTGGTTGTCAGGTGCTAGGAGGAAGGGGGTGCAATGGTTTGAATGTGTCCCCCAAGTTCACATGTTGAAAACCTGATCCCCAATGCAGCAGTGTTGGGAAGTGGGGCCTAATGGGAGACGTCTGGGTCATGGAGGTGCCACTCTCACAAATGGATTAAAGCTGTCATTATGGGAGAGAGGTGCTTATAAAAGGACAAGCTCAGTCGCCTCTTAAGGTCTCTTCCCTTTCACCCAAGTTGCCTCTTGCCCTTCGACCATGGGATGATGCAGCAAGAAGGCCCTCGCCAGATGCTGACCCCTTGACCTTGGACTTCCCTGCCTCCAAACTGTGAGAAACTTCTGTTCATTATAAACTGCCCAACCTCAGTTATTCTATTGTACCAGCAGGTACCAGAATAGGATCACTTGAGCCCAGGAGTTCAAATTACAGTGAGTTATGATCAGGCCACTGCACTCCAGCCTCAGCAACAGAGCAAGACCCTGTCTCAAAAAAAGAATGGAATTGGACCCCTACTTCACAGTATATACCACTATAAGCATTAACTCAGAACAGATTGACCTAAACATAAGAGCTAAAACTATAAAAAACTTAGAAGAATACATAGGAGTAAATCTTCATTACCCTGGATTGGGCAATGGATTCTTAGGTGACACCGAAAGTGCAAGCAATGAAAGAAAAACAATGGCAGAATAGTGGCAGTCAGCAGGGCCCACCTTGTCTTGCCCACCTCTGCCAGCCGCTGCTGAGAATGACGC
>CAUYSK010044516.1:0-52560 GCA_963575035.1 Avahi laniger | reverse complement strand
AGTGCTGTGGCGTCAGCCTAGCTCACAGCAACCTCAAACTCCTGGGCTCAAGCGATCCTCCTGCCTCAGCCTCCCGAGTAGCTGGGACTACAGGCATGCGTCGCCATGCCCGGCTAATTTTTCTATATATATTTAGTCATCCAGCCAATTTCTTTCTATTTTTAGTAGAGACGGAGTCTAGCCCTTGCTCAGGCTGGTCTTGAACTCCTGATCTCAAGCGATCCTCCCACGTCGGCCTCCCAGAGTGCTAGGATTACAGATGTAAGACACCACGCCCTGCTCACAGTAACTTATTTAAAATGCACTTGAACATTATCTTTTTTAACAGTCAGAATTTTCACATAATTCACTTTCCTCCTTGAACTCACATTTCCATTCCTCTTCTCCCTCAGAATTTTATCTTAATGTACTTTTCTGCTTGAAAGTGTTTTATTGATCATCTCATCATATGTTCCTCCAACGGCTGTCTATCTAGATATACTTTTCCTATGACCACAAGGGACTGAGCATTAAATATTAAAATATCCAATAATCTGAATTTTTCTTTTTTTTGCAAAAGTAGATGGCAATACTCTCCTAGGAGTCTGAATAACTTTTCAATGAAATACAAAACACTAATTGGCCTTCCATACGTTGTTTCTTTTTTCAAGTGTGTAATAATCTATTGGAAGTAAAGTTTCAGTTTTTTTTTCCGTTTTCTTGAAATCATGTAAAATATGTCCCTGAGTTGCAGGCAAAAACTCAAGTGTGTGAAACTACTTATTAAGCTCTTAAAAATGAGATTGCCAAAAGTGCAAAGAGAGTACTTTGAAGAGATTGATATTTGCCAGCATGGTTTTTACAATCCTTTATTATTCGAACTCAAAGATAGAGAGATATATTGAGCATTGTTGTGGGTTTGTTGTCTGGATAAAATAAGATGTCACATCTTCAGCACTTCTTACTCCCAGACTGATCCTCAGGAGAAATGCAGTATTTAACATTTAGAGGATGGAAGAAGCTTGCTTGTTAAACAAAATGTGCCATCATCAATTCTGTTGGCCAATTCTACAATATTTCTGAATTCCTTTCATGTTGATCCAGGCCATAATATCCTGTTCCTAATGCCATGCTTTGCCTTAATCCAAATACGTATAAGATGGGGAAAGTTAGGGAGCTCAACCACAGACTGACCATACCTCGATTACAGGAGGCTTTGCAGACCTCAGTATTTCAAGCCGTTGTTTCTTTTTCTGTTTTGCACCACAGAGTGCTTTCACCCCAGGGCAACATACCCAAGTAAGGTTCAGGATGAGAGGGGACCTTTCTTTGTCAAAATGGAGAAGAGTGATTTTAAGAGAGGAGGTAAGAAAGGAGAGGCAGCACATTTTCAGATAGATAAGTTTCAGGAAAGACAGAAGTGTTGGTTATCCGGAAAATGATTCCATTAAAATTGTCTGTGACTGTGACCACTGGAAAACCTTTGTTTACCCCAGGAGCACATGTATTTCAGTTTGAAGGCCATAATATCATCTATATTTAAGTGTATTTTTTTTGTTGTTGTTGCATAACCACTTCAATACAAACCTAGAAGCTTACACCACCACCTATTTATTATCTCACAGTTTCTATGGGTCAGGAATCTGGACACGGTTTAGCTGGTCCTCTTTTTGGGGTCTGATGGGCTGAAATTGAGGTGTTGGTCAGATGTGCAGCTCATCTGAGACTCAGCATCCTCTTCCAAACTCACACGGTTATTGGCAGAATTTATTTCCCTGCTGTCGAAGTACTTGTGGTGACTTGCTTCTTCAAGGTCAGGGGGAGAGCTTCCATACTGTTACAAGTTTCTGACTGGTAGACCTGATTTTTAAAGGCTCATCTAATTAGGTCAGACCCACCCAGAATAATCTCCCTTTTGACTAACTTAAAGTCAACTAATTGGGGACTTTAATTATATCTGCAAAAATTCCTTCACCTTCTCCATGTAATATAATCCAGCCACAGAATCACAAAGTGACATCCTTCCTGTTTGCAGGCTCTATCCATATTCAGGGGAGAGGATTATACAGGGTATGAACCCCAGCGAGCGGAGATCTTGGTGGCCATTTTAGAATTCTGTCTACCACACACAACAAAACAACTTCCTAAATTTCAAAAATTTGACATTCTCTAATGCTATTTATTTACAAATAGACTCCACGCATGTTCTTTTTAACTAAATAAATGCCCTTTTTCTATTTGGTCCAATTTTTAGGGCCTACTTTAAATTCCTTCTTCTTTACAAAATTCTCTACCACCCAATATAGGTAGGTAGAAGTCATTTCTCCCTTTTTTAAAAATTCCATGGCATTTGACCTGTATTTCCCCTATGGTAGTTTTGTTTTTATATAAATATTTTATTCCCTTTCTAGACAGATAACTTCTTGAATTCTGTCTAATTTATCTTTGCATCCACAAGATCAATGCAGTGTCTTGACATAGAATGTACAAATATTTAAATGAGTAGAGGTATAAATAAAAATTTGCCATTGTCTAAACTTGAGGATGTTTCTAGCTCTGACTTCTCATCCTTTCTCTATTCTTATATCCAGCTGTGTCTATGATTGGGTTGTAAATATAGAGAGAATAAGGGCCAATGTCTTCCCTATCTTTCCTCACATATTTTATTACAAATCTCAGCACTAATTCCTGCAAGTATACATGTTTACAACCAAGAGAACTTATCTCACTGATACAGACTGACCATAAGAACAACCAAGCATTTGCTTGGTATAGTTTATGGCAATATGCTTTTTCATTGTTTCTGTGTATTTTTAAGTGGGGGAAATGAATAATGGTCAAGTTTCTGAAGAAAACATTAGAGATAGCTGTGATTCTGGCTCACTAATATTAGCAAGTGTTTTCCTACTCCCAGATTCTCAAGGGAAATCCAAATAGCAGACATGCACTGTAAAATATCACTCTCCATGGGCTATGGCCACAAAACCATCTGTAGCCCCCAGCACTGGCGAGATGGGCCATGTCATCTGCAAGCCACAATGAAAATATTTGGTCTTTAGTCTAAAACCTGGGCTAAATGAAAAAAAAAGAAAAGAAAAACTCCTTGAACAATTCATAACAGATTCACATCTTAATCTTAACCCTCAAAATCTTGCCCCTGGGATGCTCAAAGGTAATCCCCTGGAAAACAAAGCATTGAAGGAGAGAAAGCATTTTCTCCTTGGGCTTAGAGCAGAGATAACCTAACTCACACACTGTTGAGCCTTCCTAATGCAGTAAGTTCCCCTTCTTTGGGGAAGTAGCCCAAGACCTATCTATCATACAGAAGAGGAAGCCAGCAACTAGATCAAGCAATTCCAAAATGGAAAACTCCAAGAGGGGAAAGGGATGCAGACATGCGTATTTTGAAACTCTTTGTCAGGAGAGGGGGCATATCTACTTGCCCCGAATTTATGGGTTAATATTAAAGTTGAGCTTGCCCTGCAGCAGTCAGAGGGACATCTCTGAGAGGACTGCTACCTGCCTATTGGCCTGAAATAGTAGGGGATCTTTCTGCCTACTTTGTGGACCGTATTTCCTTAGATATTTACTGGTTTTGATGATTGATTCCCTCCCTTTTCTTTTTTCCTAAGCACCTGTCAGATATACATGAAAAAGTGAATAAATTTGACATTAAAAAGCCTAAATTGAAATCCTTTAAGTTAAATAGGCCACTCTCTGCATTACAAGAAGTTACATAACAAATAAAACTCCTTGAGAAAAAAAAAGAAGCATGCATGCAGGATTTAATTGCCAGAGTCTAATTAGTTTTAGACTGGTGCTATAAAACTTAGAGAGGAGCAAAGATAAATATTTCAGCTAATTTCTCTATCTAGTGTGAATAAAAGAGTGGAAATGATTCTCGAAATTGAATGTTATGAAGTTATTTGCAAAGTATATTAAGTCAGTTCTTCTATGTAATGAAGTGTCCTTTACAGTTTAAGAGACTTTCTAGGAGCTGACATTTCTCTCTTAAAGAACATGGCTCTTGTGGCTTCATTATGACTTCTTGAAACAATCTGAACTTTAGACCTTGCTGTCTGCCAGCTGAGGACACATCCACACACTAACTGGTGTCTAACAGCAGCACAGGGCACCAAAACTCAAAGTTATTTCAGCTGTCATGACCTAAATCTCTTGCCAAGCCACACCATGTTGAAAAGCCTCCTTGATAATGCATGATTTCTTTTTTCTCCAGACACTTACCAAGAGAGCTGCACCTTGTGCTGATATTTTTTAAATCAGATTGCACGGTAGGGTCACTGAGAAATATGAATGTCATTATGAAACAATTCAACGCATCACTTCCCCTTTTTTGAGCTGCTTGAATCCCTTCGCTGGAGACCCGTCACTCCCTCAAAAGTGGTCTCCTGTGCACGATTACCTTGACACAATCTAGATGATGCTGCATTAGGGTGCTGAGAAAAAGCAAATATCAAAACTGGCATTGTTATGTATAAGTTTGCAAATGAGTTGATGATGCTCCCTTTGCCACTCTCACTAAGAAGGGAAATATATTGATTTTATTTTGAGTTATAGAAATTCTATTGCTTCTGCCTTTAGTTTACTGGCTGGTAAATCTATCCAACATATAATTTCATCTTATATAATCATTAATTTTAATGGACCTTTATAGCTTTTATATTAGTTTATAGGGTTTGTCCCTATGGGTTTATCCCTATATGCTTTTACAAAAAATGGTATGTTTTTTCCTGTAATTCAAAAGCCATCCATAGTGTATTTTATCCTGAATAATAAGTTTTCTTTATAATAAAAGCATTTTCTTTCATTGTGTATTTATGCATTCATCATTTGTTGACACCATCTTTTTTTCCAATGCACAATTCATTACTTTTAACTGGGAAAAAAAATAAACAGAAGAACTTCCTACTAGGCTGTGTACTCCTTGAGGAACAGGACCCTAGTTCTTAACACAAGGTCTGAGACATAACAAGATCTGAGTAAAATTTTGTGAATAAGTAGGTCAATTAGTGTAATAGCAATACTCATGATAGTATTTATGAATATATACACAATTTTTACAAAGTGAATTCATTGTACTTGGGAATTAACTACTTAAATTAACTACTGATAGCAATTGATCCAAGAATAGGCCTTCATATATTTTGAAATAGGAAATGCAATTTAGAGATAATCATATGCTGTTTTTCATAAATATTTTAAAGAAACAGAAAAAGAGCTAAGAAAAATATAACAGAACTTCCAATAATAAAAGTCTATAAAATCCTGGCATTTACTTCCTAATACATGTATAGTTTCATTTTTATAATTTCATATCTATCGCTGTTTTAGAAAAGTATAAAAATTGTCATCACACCTAAGATACTTTAATAAAAAGACTGCATGTAAACATCATTCATTCATTAATGTAATGTTTATTGTTTAAATTGTATTAAATTGATTCAATAATATTGAAACAAATTATATCAAACTGACCTTCAATCTTGAATGTCTATCATTTCTGGATTCTGTGATTTTTTTTCCCCCATAAAAACCAGATACTATCATTAAATAATGAACCTCTTAAGGTCTCAGAACACATGTCATTCATCTCGGCATTCTCTTCACTTTCTGCCTACATTTTTATGGAATTAAAAATAGTGAAATGGTCATTAATTTCTAAGAATCAACAAAAGTACACTAGTCCTGTTACATAAACAGGAAATTAGAAAATTTGCTTAACCACTTATAAATATAATATTCATATTTTATGATTTACTAGATCACCCAGAGAAGCATGAGAATTATGACCACTGTTACTGAATTGCTATGGAAACCATTTCATGGGATGCAGGATGTGGATCACTGAGAAGAGTATCAGCATGGAGACCAGAGACCTGTGATCTGATCAGCACTTTGACACTCACTAACTGTCTGACTTTCACTTTTTGTAATTTTACCCATTTAACCTCTTTGAGCCTCATTTCCTCAAGTGGAGAACGATGGATTGAAACAGATCCATGGTTGTCAATATTTTAAAAATCACAATAGCCTTTATTCAAACAAAATCTTTCTTGGAACTTACATAAGCAAAACAGTTAATGGTTGAGATGCTGCTATAGAAACAAAGTGAGGGTTCCCCACCTCTGTCTTTCACCCACCCCAGCTTCCTGTGGTAGTCCCATGGGAACAGGAGATGGCGAGGAGCCCTCACGCACCGAATACTAGACTAGGTCACTGAGTCACTAAAATTCCTGTTAGTTCTAAAAATCTTATTTTAGGAATCAGTGTTAATGTTGGCATAGGATATATCTTCATAAAATATAAAATAGAATATAGCTAATTGCACGTGGCTATTATGCATGCTATTTTCTAAACCATTTCTTTTTGCACGTTACAACTTGACCATTGTGATTGAAATAATGAAGGAGCATGAAAGAACAGAGACAAAGGATAACATTCAGATCCCTTTTATGTGTTCCAGTGACTGAGCCAGGAATGACTGAGTATTATCTTATTCTTACCATTCCAAGAAAGCTAAAAGTGGCTAAGCCAGGCCACCGTTGTGGGGTGTTCTACTGTAATCCTAAGTGGATTCCTATGTCCTCAGCAAGAAAATAAGAAATACTAAAGCCAAAGAAATAAATAAGTAAAACTAAAATAGTGCCAAGGTCCAAGAGGACAAGAGAGAAGGCCAAAAATATCATGTAACTTTGGGAGACCAGAGGATGAAATATAAGAGTAAATTATGAAGCCAAAATTCAGGGTAATAGAGACAAGAAGAAAAGAAATCAGAAGTAAAAGAATCAAATGAGCCTCTTCAGTTATTCAAAAGTCATGAGCTAGGATTTTTGGTATAAGCAGGCTAGGCATGCCCGAATAGGTATGGTTTAAAGAACCAGGAATGCAGGAAACAGATTGAATTTTTTCTGTGGCTAAAATGATTATCAAGGGATTCTAAATGTCTTAATTTTTCCCTTTCCCTCATGCCACTGATAATTAAGAATTAGCACTCATTATATATGCCAGTGTGAAGCTCAGCAAAATCAGAGACATCCATTATTTATATAAGGCTTAGCAGCAGAAAAGAGGATCATGAAGGTGACTTCACTGTTTTATCTGGGGCCTTAAAAACAAAAATACATATAATTCTCTGGAAAGTATGTCTCTAGAATTTGGACAATTAGAACAGCTCAGTTCAGTCTCTAGCTTATGAAATCCCAAATCTGTATACCCTAAACTTTTGCACTGGATTCAAACCTAACCTTTTCCTCTTTTGCTAACAAATACAAAGTGCACATGGGGCTTCACCACCCCTCAGACACTACTTAGCCTCACAGAAATTTAGCCAGCTCTGTAAAAATGCCTATTCTGAAACAGAACACATATTTCAGTCCTGAAGTTAAAATGATGTATTAGAGATTCAAAAGAAATAAAAGTAGATTGCACAAAATATAGCTCATTTTCCCAGAAGGTAAATGTTAAAGCCTGATTTTTTTTAGGAGGCCAAGTAACTACTTTCATGATATATATGTGCCTTAGCAAGAGCCTTTAATCTCTTTAAGCCCTGATTTTCCTGATTGAAAAAAATGGAAAATCAAAATTAAAGTAGTAAAATCTTTGCTTCAATAAAGAGTGGATGTTTCTGGCTTAATTTGGTACCAGGCTAGTGCAATAACTGCCTCCGCCCAATTCTGTCTGGGCACACACTCCGCTACACATAGTCTGTGATGGTGTCCAAATACAAACACCTACAGACAACCACTAACGACATTTCTTTTAAAAATAAGGCAAATGTCAGTTGAAAAATTTGATGTTTTTTTCCTTCCTAAGCATTTTACTTTTTTTTTTTTTTTTTAAATTCTAGAACAGAGCATTTCCATATAACTGAAAGAAGGTAGGAAAGCACCCATTTCTCTCTTCTTACATCAAAATCCCAAGGTCTCTACTAGTGGATCTCAACCCTGGATATACATTAAAAGTCCCTAGAGTTGACCTCAGATACATAGAATATTTTAAATATTGCACCCTCCCAACATTGCCATGCCTAGTTATCTGATCAAACATTAATGTAAGTACTACTGTAAAAGGATTTTGCAGATGGAATTAAAAAGTTACTCATCAGCTAATTTAAAATGAGAGAGATCATTCAGGATTATGTAGGTATGTCAATGTAATTAATTACATGGGCCCTGAAAAGCAAAAGAGGAAAGCATAAGAGTCAGAGATAAGATGGCAGAAGAGAAAGCAGGAGAGATGAGGCAGAAGCAGAGGTCAGTAAGATCGGAAGCATGGGGAGGTCTCAAACCACCACTGCTGGCTTTGAAGAAGACAGAGGGTCAAGTTCTAGGGAGCTGAGTATGATTCCCAGACATAACCAGCAAAGAAATAGGGACCTCGGTTCGACAGCTGCATGAAAATCAATTCCAGTAACAACCCGAATGAACTTGGAAACAGGTTTTTCCTCAGAACCTCAGAAAGGAGCTCAGCACTGTCAACAAATTCATATGGACCTTGGGAACTCAGAGCAGAGAAACCATCTGAGTCCACTGGACTTCCACACTACAGAAATATAAAATAATAAATGTGTGTTGTTTTAAGCCATTATGTTTGTGGTAATTTGTTATGGTAGCATAGCAATAGAACACTAATAAATGGCTTTACTCTAAAAAAAACTTAATCGGTATTTCTAGGGATAAGGGTAGGTAGGCATCAGTATTTTTCAAAAGCTTCCTACATTAGTACTTATGAAATTAATGTTCATAGGAATCCCAAACATCTTGCTAAAATGCAGATTCTGATCAGTAGGTCTAGGACGAGACCCGAGAATCCAAAGAGGCTCCTGGTGAATGTTGATGTTTTTTGTGGGAAGAGCACACATGAGTGGGAAGACCACACATGATTGTAAATTAGCCAGTCTTCTCTCTACTTTGTGGATGTTCCATTTAGAAGTGACCAAAGTACTGCTATTGCAGTAGCTCCTTCTTTTTACATTCATTTCAGGACTGAAAATTGGCAGAGTGGAGCTGGAAGCTGGTGATAAAAAGTGCAGGAAGAAGGGGAAGAATATGCTCTGGTGACTGTAGACTTAACAAGCAAATCACAGCAGGTAAGATTTTAAAAAACTGACCTTTAGTAGGAAGTACTTAATTGGTAGTAGAAAGAGTGGAAAATCTCACCATTGTAGGGCCAAATAACAATAAATGAACAGTTATAGTTGATAATTAGCTGAAGACATGATAAATGCATGCAAGCAGTGGGTACTTATATAATATGAGAGACCACAATAAATTCAGAGAGCTTATCTTAGCAAACTGAGGTTGGATAGATGTTTCCTCATTTCCTCAAAAAAGAAGTGGGGCTATGATAAATCACTAATGAAAGGGGAAAAGGAAAAATCACGAAAATTTAGTAAAAGAGCATCTCTGAAGATAAATCACTGCAAGCGCCTAGACAAAATTTAAAAATAGTATTCTGCATCTTCCCTGGGATGATAAGACATGGCACCTCTTACAAAAAAGAAATGATAAGAAAAAACCCATTATGATATAAAAAGACAATAAGGTGACTTTTGAGGTGAATAGTAATGAAAGGAACATGAAGAGCAACTCTGAAGGCTGGGGATGTTCTGAATTTGGTCTTGGGGCTGGTTACACAGGTATGTGTAGAATGTAAAAATTCATCAGAATGTTTTGATACTTTCACTTTTCTGAATATATATTTTAGTTCCATATCAAAATTTAAAGGGACAGAAATGATTAACAAATAATGAGAGAAAATGTAGGAAGAGGTATAAAGAGGGCTCAATGTGGAAATGAAAAATTACAATGAAATCAAAAGTACAACTGCAAAAATAAAACCTGAAAATAAAACATTGAATAGTAGAAGTGATATTCAGAAATCTAATGAAATATGTATAGTAAAAAATTTTATGGCTCTGTCAGAATGCAATAACAAATGAAAAGTTTATAAAAGGTTTTGTGGGAAAGATGATATAGAGAATGAAGACACAACTAAGAATCATAGGTTCTCCCAGCAAGAAAATCTGAAAATTTGAGGCATAAGTAGAGAGAACAGTTCAAAGCTGAAAATATATTTGCTTTTGCCATTTAAAAAAAAAAAAACTGCCTCTGCCTTATTATTCCAGAAAAAAGTTTATGAAAAAATAATTCAAATAAGGCATAGTCAAGAAAAAAATACATACTAATAAAATTTAAAAACATGTAATCTTTTAATAGAAAAATATAATCTCATGACAAAGGAATGTGTGTATTTTATTCTCCACTATATCTCTGGTAACAAGATTAGACCCTGGCCTATGGCCTACATTAGTCACACAACAAATATTTATTGAATAAGTGAATTTTTAAAAAAGTAATTATATTTTAAAAACTTTATCATTAAAACCAAAAATGAAACAAAACTTCAAATTTTTCCTCCACAAAATACATGTAGCAGAAAGTCAAGTTATATGTACTCACATTTGAAGGGGGAAAAACTCTTGGCAAAGAATGTCATGGCCAGTTAAATTTCTCTCATAGACAATAGAGACACACTTTCAGATTTAGAATGACTCAGGAAATAGGTCACTTATCAACTCTTCTTGAAAAAAAAAATTTCTTTAAGGTGTTTTCCAACTTACTGAAAGATGATCAACATAAGAATGCAAGGTTATGATTCTTCTCCAAGAGACTAATGAACACTCCAGCATGATAAACATTGAACTAACTCTAATTACATTTTAAATATATGGTGATAAAATAAATATCAAAGGATTTCTTAAAATAAGTGATAGGTAATATAAGAGATAACAGCAATGTTTTACCAATAATTATCTTTGTCCTAATTATATAAACAGATACTATAAAGTGAAACAGGGGAAGAGGAATGAAAGAGAGTAAGAAGGAATTAAAGTAGAATAAATTCCTCATTTTAATTACAGAATAATTTAAAATGTATCATTTAATTCTTGAGTTTGATGATTATAGAAATATAGACTATTCGTAATACCCAAAGGCAATGTCTATCAGAATTATAAAACAGAGCTTGCAAGTCAAAATCACAGAAGAAAGTAAAAGTGTATAAAATATAATCTGTATACTTAAAAGTAATAAAGAAAAGATATAAATTATATAGCATTTAGAAAGGTGAACAAATTAATTAAAATATCAGACATAATAATAATTGAGAGTAGGATGAACCATCCCTATAAAAGACAGAACTTTTCACTCTGGGTAAAAAGCAAAATCAAAGCTATTTAAAAAATAATGCATAAGAATTAAAGTGAGAAGAAGAAAACATCAAGTAAGTTACAAAAGAAAACCTATAAGGCTTCTCGGCAGAAGCCTTATGAGCTAAAAGGGATTGGGGGGTCACATTTTTAGTTCTTAAACAGAATAACTGACAGCCAAGAATCTTATATCTCGCAAAGCAAAATTTCATAAATGAAGGAGAAATAAAATTTTTCTCAGAGAAGAAAATACTAAAAGAATTTTTCATAAGTAGACCTGCCCTACAAATTCCTCAAAAGTGCTATAAACATCAAAAAGAAAGGTGTGAAAACACTCAAAAATGAAAACTCACAGGTCTTACAAAACAGTAATGAAAGGAGAATACAAAGCAACTGGCAACAGTCAACATGTTGACTGGAACAGTATCTCATGTATCAATATTAATATTGAATATAAATGGTCTAAATGCCCCACTTAAAATATACAGATTAGCAGCATGTATAAAAAGCAAAACCCAAATATCTATTATCTCCAAGAAAGCCATTTAACTCATAAAAAGTCTCATAGATTCAAAATAAAGGGGTAGAAAAAAATGTTACACACAAATGGAAACCAAAAACAAGCAGGAGGAGCTATTCTTACATCAGATAAAACAAATTCCAAAGCAATAACAGTAAAAAAAAAGGCAAAGATGGTCATTATATAATGACAAAGGGCTCAATTTGACAAGAATATGTAACAATCTTAAATATATACGCACCCAATACCAGAGCCCCCAGATTAATAAAACAATCAATAAAACACTTTAGACCTAAGAAATGAAATACACAGCATCATAATAATTGTGGAGGACTTCAACACTCTATTGACAGAACTAGACAGATCGTTGAGGTATAAAATCCACAAAGAAACATCGACTTAAACATGACTCTAGAACAAATAGACCTTACAGATATTTACAAAACATTCTACTCAAAAACTGCAGAATGTATATTCTTCTCATCAACACATGGAACATTTTCCAAGATAGAACATATGTTAGGCCACAAAACAAGTCTCAGCAAATTTTTAAAACTCGAAATCTTACCATGTATCTTCTCAGACCACAGTGGAATAAAACTAGAAATCCATTCCAAGAAGAACTCTAAAAACTATACAAATACACAGAAATTAAACAAACTGCTAGTGAACAATCTTCAGATCAATGACAAGATCAAGATAAAATAAAAAAAATGTTGAATTGAATGACAATGGCAACACTACCAAAATTTCTGGAATATACCCAAAAAAGTGCTATGAAGGAATTTCATAGCACTAAATGTCTACATCAAAAAGACATAAAGATCACAAGTTAACAATCTGATATCACACCTCAGGGAACTAGGAAAACAAGAACAAACCAAACCCAAACTTAGCAGTATAAAAGAAATAACAAAGATCAGAGCAATCTTTTTTTAATGTTTTTTTTGAAACACCAACAACAAAAAAAACAAAGGATCAATGAAACAAATAGTTGGTTCTTTGAAAAACTAAATAAAATTGACAGATTGTAGTGAGATTACCAAAAAAAAGGATTCAAACAAGCTTAATCAGAAAGGACGATGGAGACATTACCACAAAAATGCAAAAGACCATTCTTGACTGCTGAACATTTTTATGCACACAAACTGGAAAATCTAGAGAAAATGAATAAATTTTTAGAAGCACACAACCTCCCAAGCCTGAATCAGGAAGAACTAGAGATTTTGAACAGACCAATAATAAGTAGTGAGATTAAATCAGTAATAAAAACCTCCCAACAACAACAAAAAAACCTAGGACCAGATAGATTCACAGTTGAATTCTATCAGATTTAGAAAGAAGAACAGATACCTATCTTACTGAATCTGTTCCATAACACTGAGAAGGAGAGAATCCTCCCTAACTCGTTCTACAAAGCCGGTATCACCCTGATAGTAAACCCAGGAAAGGACAAAACAAAAAAAGAAAACTAGAGACCAATATCCCTAATGAACATAGATGTAAAAATACTCAACAAAATACTAGCATCCAACAGCACATCAAATCCAACAGCACATCAATAAAATAATTCAACACAATCAAGTGGGTTTCATCCCAGGGATTCAAGGATCGTTCAATATATGCAAATCAATAAATGTGTTGCACCACGTATACAGAATTAAAAACAAAAACCATATGATCATTTCAATAGATGCAGAGAGAGCATTAAATAAAATCCAGCATCCCTTGATGATAAAAAAAACCCTTAATGAATGAGGCATAGAAGGATAATACCTCAAAATATTAAAAATCATATATGACAAACCCATATCGAACATCACAATGAATGGGGAAAAGTTCAAAGCATTCTAATAACTAGAACAAGACAAGAATGCCTACTTTCACCATTTCTATTCAACATAGTTCTGGAAGTCCTAGCAAGAGCAATAAGCAAGAGAAAGAAATAAAGAGCATTGAAAATGAAAAAGAGGATGTTAAATTATCCCTGTTTGCCAAAGATGTGATCTTATACCTAGAAAACCCTAAAGACTCTTCCAAAAGACTCCTAGAATTGACAAATGAATTCAGTAAAATCTCAGGTTACAAAATCAATGTACACAAATCAGTAGCATTTCTATACACTAATAATGGTCAAGCCGAGAATCAAATCAAGAACTCAGTCCCACTTACCATAGCTTCAAACAAACAAAAAAAAAATACCTTGGAATATACTTAACCAAAGAGGTCAAAGATCTCTTTAAGGAGAACTACAAAACGTTGATGAAAGAAACCATAGATGACACAAAGAAATGGAAAAGGATTTCATGCTTATGAATGGGAAGAATCCATATTGTTAAAATGTCCATACTTCCCAAAGTAATCTATAGATTTAATGCAATTCCTATCGAAATACCAATACCATTTTTTCACAGAATTAGAAAAATCAATCCTCAAATTCATATGGAACCAAAGAAGAGCACAAATAGCCAAAGCAATTCTAAGTAAAAAGAGTAAATCTGGAGGAACTATATTACCTGATTTCAAATTATACTGCAAGACAATACTAACCATTAACAGCATGGTACTGGTATAAAAGTAGACACATAGACCAATGGAAAAGAATAGAGAGTCCAGAAATGAAGCCAAATGCTTACAACCAGCTAATCTTCCACAAAGCAGACAAAAGCTACACTTGGGAAAGGACACCCTATTCAATAATTGGCGGTGGAAAAATTGTATAGTCTCATGCAGAAGAATGAAACTGGATCCCTATCTCTCACCATGTACAAAAATTAACTGAAAATGGATTAAAGACTTAAATGTAAGACTGAAACCATAAAAATATTAAAAGAAAACATAGGAAAAACTGTCTTCAACATTTTCCTAGGTAAATAATTAACGACTAAGATCCCCAAAGTAAATACAACAAAAACAGAAATAAATGAATGAGACACTATTTAGGTGACAGGTATATTAAAAGCCTAGAGCAATTCAGCCATGTAAAAACTACTTGTACCTACTAAATCTATTTTAAATAAAAAGAATTAAAAAAAGAAAAAGAAAAAGAAAATCTTAATCAATAAAACTTGGACAAAAAGAAGATGAAGGAAGGAAATATTAATCCAGAAAACTTAAAATTCAAGGCCAAAAATAATTAAATTTAAAAGCAATTGATAAAAAATGTAAGTAACTATGAATATTTTAAAAGCCAATAAAATAGCAGCAAATTTTATGATTTAGAAACTCAAGAACATATTGAAAAGAAACAATTGTACAAAACTTTAAGTAAAAAATAAAGTAAATTTTGGTTGTCTTTGCACACTGCACATTGAACTTGATCCCACAAAAAAATTTATGGTTCCTTACAACCTAGGTCTTAAAGCAAACCATTTCTCCCCTTCTGACTGATGATTACCTGTAAGCGTGTTGCTATTACTACCACACCTAAATTTGACATTCCATTATCTAGAACCTTCTTCAATGCATACAAATTTGAAGGCTGAATTTCTACCCTTATTTAATCCCTGGACGCTCATAGCAGGCTTGGCCTACCACCCAGAGTAGTGTCGCTTTCCTCAAATATGGTTCCCTGGGCACTTCTGTTCCCTGAAGTTCAAACACTGAGCTCCCATTATGTCTCCAGCCTGTGTCTGCCTACGTTATGATCAAAACATAAGAGGATGGAGTTGTGTATGTTTCAAAAGCAGATTTTGAGAGACAGGAAGAGTCAGTACAAGAATAAATCTAAAGAGGTTCAATGGTCTCAGAGAGTATGATTATCAATAAGAGTCTAGAATTGTCAAAAACAAAGTTTCTTATAACAAAACAACCTACTTCATATTGAAAAAGACACAACCCCTGCCCTCAAGGAACTTCCAGACAGGAAGTAAAAACACTTATCACTTAAAGTTTATAATTTATTCGATTTTTATTGTTCTTTCTTTAATTTTTTTTATTTCAGCATATTACAGGGGTACAGATGTTTAGATTACATATATTGCCTTTGCCCCACACGAGTCAGAGTTTCAAGCCTGTCCATCCCGAGACAGTGGTACCACACCCATTAGGTGTGACTATACCCATCCCCTCTCCCCGCTCCCATCTGCCCAACACCCAATGAACATTATTACTATATGTGCACTTAAGTGTTGATCAGTTAATACCAATTTGATGGTGAGTACATGCGGTGCTTGTTTTCCCATTTTTGTGGTACTTTACTTACTAGAATGGGCTCCAGCTCTATCCAGGATAATACAAGAGGTACTAGATCACCATTGTTTTTTGTAGCTGAGTGTTCTTTTATTTGTTTAGAAGTTGCCAGCATAGAAAATAGTGGAAGATCTCAGAGTGTTTTCATTATTTAACATTTTATCACAGCATTATCCTCAGTGAGGTGAAAAATATTTTTATAAAGCAGAACATCAGTGAATTAATTGAAAATGAAAACTATACTTAAGCCTGTGACATTATATTTTAACTTCATTTCTTTAACTCAATTTTAATTATTTCTTGCCAGAATTTGTAAATCATGTCTACATTCAAACTGTGGTCTTTTATTGATCATTTGTCACTGTCCTTTTCCTAGTTTGTGCCTCATTTTCATATGGCTCATAGTAATGGATATAAAATTGTATAAATTTATTATTCTAATATCTACATTGAAAAATGACAGGAGAATTTATACAGTATTCTGCATATCTTTGTTTCTTTCAAGTTACAAATTTTGTTTTTGGGCATTATAAAGCATTCTTAAAACATGATCTCACCTTTCATAATAATCCTGTCAGGTAGATCAATAGCAGTTATTGTTCCCATCTTATACATGAGGAAAATTTAGGCTCGCAATGGTTGAGTGACTTACTGTGATCACATGGCTAAGTGCAGAGTCAGGAATTGAACTCAAGTCTTCTAAATCCAAATATGGTGCCCTTTTGATACTTTTATACTGCCTCCTAAAATATATCTCAGGTGCATTGGTTGCCTCTTTCATTCCTCCTTGGCTTGCCTTCCTGGGAATCGACATTTGGAGGGAATTCAGTGGGGTGGCTGCAGGTGATTGCTATAGCAGCAATTGGTCATACTCATGGCTTTGTGACAGCTCAAGTCAATGACAGGCAGAGTACCATGAAATAATTTCTTCAATCTCTCAGAATAAAGGGCCTTGCCTCGAACTTTAGGGACCACAAGGGATACCACAAAAGTTCAGCCCAGCTTAGGATCAGGCTGCTGACCTCTGGAACAGCAGAACAAATAGTTATGACCTGCCTCTCTGCTTCATCTGAGAGGACTGGCTCTGCTGACCTGTCTGTGTGCATGACAGCAATATTAACTCCAGGTTCCATATGTGTCTCTACCCGCTGCCC
Organism: Avahi laniger; assembly: GCA_963575035.1. Classification (NCBI taxonomy): domain Eukaryota; kingdom Metazoa; phylum Chordata; class Mammalia; order Primates; family Indriidae; genus Avahi; species Avahi laniger. The sequence goes on along the minus strand of CAUYSK010044516.1, from coordinate 35,486 downwards.
GCAGTGTCAGCAGGAGTCTGCACGTGTGAAGGCTGATGTGCAGTACGCATTTGGATTCTGGGTAATTCTTAACTTTTTCAAATTAGGAAAATTATTAGAAATTTAAAGTAATTTTATACATATTGGTGACTGAGCCACTCAGTGACTCCACAGTATTTAAGAAGGTGGAAATGGCAGATCTCTTGGAGATTGATTCCCAATTAAGATCAGTCAATTCTCATAAGCACTGACTCACTTGTAAATATCGCCAAAAGTGGAAACTGTTTAATGAGGAGTTTGAAGTTCTGGACAGGAGAGAAAGACTTGAAAGATACTAGCCTCAACCAGATTTTTGAACCCAAACCAACTAACATACCATGGAAAACACCTGGGAGAAAATTGACTGTCTTTAATTTTTCTTTTCAGGTTGTTGACCTGAATATATCTTAAGTAGAGAAGGTGTTTTAATTTTTTTATTTTTCTCTTTTTAGATTTCTTCAAAAGAATAAAGTGCTTCAACTTTTATTTAAGGGGCCAAGGCATTTTGAAAGAGAGAAAATATCAATACATTCTTTGTTTTTATTCCTAAGTAAAATAAATTTCCTAATTGACACACTTTATAGAACAATAACATAAAAGTAACTCAGATTAGGTAACAAAATCGACTATAAAATATTTGTTTCTAAAATACTGTGTTAATTATCTGAAAAAGGGGAAACATTGGTTGTTGAATGTGATTTCTTTCTCCCATACCAGCAAAGCAAACGTACGCACATTTGCTAGAGGAATATAATCTGGTGAAAGAAGATAGCCCGATGAGAGCAATCCTGCTGTTACAGTAAAGAGGGCTTCACTTCAAGTGAAAGAGGGGAGTAATTACTCAAAACTCCCTGTGATAAGTATATGAAGTTGACACGTATATGGAATCAAAATAATTCTGTTAATATTCTTTTACCTTTATTCTCCAACACAGGGCTTAGATCCAGGTGAGAGGGGCCCCTGCTCTGAGCTCCGCGTAAGGTAGTGCTGCAACATACAACAACAGAAATGTACTAACCTGGAACAGTGACACCAAAGAAGGGTCCCTGAACACTGCTCAGGCCCCAGGGAAGTGCTTCTCTAGGACCCTTCCCCTGGGCCTCAAAACAAAAAACAACTGAGCCTAGATTCCAGGAGTGTTTGCTGTGCTGCAGAGAGAGAAGATACGGCTTGGGAGTACTAAGAAGAATAAAAAGTAATGCAAATTCATTCTTCCTCTCAGAGAACGTGAATGCAATCGATTCTTGCATAATGAAGAATAGTTTCCAAGTCGTATCAAATGTCTATTTTTTATCCTCTCTTTGTGATCTAAGTCATGTTTCTGAAATTACTGACAAATCATCACGGTATTTGCAACAGGTGCACATAATGGCTGAAAAACATTTTATAATATTAGATAATGTATATTATTCTAAATTTGCTTTTATACACATATAAGAATCAGGATGCTGATTTTTTACATTGGCAAATAGAATTGCAAATAGTTTTATTTTTGTAGAAAAGTTAAATTTTGCAACAGATTAAATTTTAAAATTCAACTGTTAATAATCGTTTTGACTTAAAATTCTTAAATACATATTAAAAATGACTTACATTTGACTTTAATTTTAATAGCAATTTTAAATATTTTTTTGAAAAGGACTATTTTGGAAACATAAAAATTCTTTTAAGTTTTCAATATTTTGCATTTTCTTTAAGTTACATTTTTTTTTCAATTTTTTTTTATTTCAGCATATTATGGGGTTCAGATGTTCAGGTTACATATGTTGCCCTTGCCCCGCTCCCCCCCGAGTCCGAGTTTCAAGCATGTCCATCTCTCGGATGGTGCGCATTGCACTCTTTGTGTATGCATATACCTGTTCCCTCCTCCCCCGCCCCCCTCCAATGTCCATTGTGTGGGTATACTGTAGTCGACTCAACCACTCTTTCATAGATGAGCACTTAGTATATTTATCACATCTGAGGAGAAAAACCTTGGAACATTTTATTTCTATTTAAAAAGATACCAATTCACAAGAAAGTTACAAAAATAACCTTTAAACATATGAATAGACATTCAGTCTCACTCACAATATAAGAAATGAGAAATGTAAGTTAAAACAACGCTAAGATTTCATTTTCTACCTGTAAGATTGGTACAAAAAGAACACTACTCTGTGGCAAGGCCGTGGGGACACAGGCATCCTCGCATACTGCTGTTGGGAAAGAAAATTGGTGCCACTTTTATGATGAAATTCAGCAATTTCATCCCATAAAACTACTGCATATGTGTTTATTTTGTCTCAGTGATCCCACTGCTATAATTTCCTGAAGATAAACCTCTAATAATATGAAGACACACATACGCAAGATCATGCATTGGTAATTGAAAAATATTGGAAACAACCTAAGTGCTCATCTATGAAAGAGTGGTTGAGTCAACTATGTTATACTCACACAGTGGACACTCTTTTCATTCAAAAAAAGAATGAGGAAGATACGTATACTGATGTGGCATGAGTTCCGGAATATTGCTCAGCACAGCAGCTAATTAGTAATGACGTTTGTGGCAGGTTTAAGCTTCTTTAAAAGAAGCTTTAAATGAAGCTTTAAAAGAAGCTCATAATTTGTTGTGATTACTTTTCTCATTCTTAGTAAATGTTCTTTGTTAAAAACTAATTTGTCTTCATAATTATGTTTTCTTTTACTTAAAAAATGGTTCCCTGATTTGTATAAACTCTGGCTACACAAAACTTGCAGTTTCTTCAGAATTGTGAACTACATGCAATAAAACATGTACTATCTTTTATTTGATTTTTCTGATAAGTTTTCCACCAAAATTACTCTAAGTCATTTTTCTAAAGCAGCAGTTCCCAGACCTCCCGGATTATCAGAATCAGCTGTGGACTTTTAACAGAGATTCCTGAGCAACACGTTAAGTCTGGGTGCTGCCCAGAAATCTGTATTTTCCAAAAGCCCTAAAGCCAATTTTGAACATTATTGAGGTTTGAAAATCTCTGCTGAGAACATGTTTGAAAATTAGAGAGAGAATAAAATTATTATTGCCCTACATTTTTTGTTTAAATGTTTGTGGTTGTTATTGATAATATCTTAGTCAGGGCTTAAGTATTTGGCCAAGAGTGCCTCATTCTGAAATTTCGGGAACTTTAAGGACAAACTAAACCATAGGGAAGGATTTTACCTACCTCATGAAACAGTTTAGTGGGATAATGCCTGGACTTGGAGCCATTCCACAGAAATTGATTTCTAGCTCTTATCTATGGCCTGTGACTCAGCAAGGCTGTTAATGTCTGTATCTGGTTTCTCTTTTGTGAAATGTGTGCAGTTTGATCTTTTTCACGTAGTTGTGAGGATCAATAAAGATACACAATGTAAAATGTTCTTATAAACTAGTAAGTTATGTTTCTGAACACATTTTCATTATGTATTTAAAGTCTAATTGCGTTCCATTTATTATAATTTTTGAAGCCTAATTCTATATTTAGATGATACCATTTTTATACATTAGCATCTATCCATCTATCTATCCTAACATCTTTCCTGTAAATTAAAACAAAGCATAACCTTCAGTTATTTGGAATTACTATGCCTTTTTAATGCCAGTGTCGGCATCAGGGAATTCACAGGGGATTTGGGTTGGAATTATATACAGTAATGAAAGACATTTTAGAAATAACTCTCCTAAGGAAAAACAGAAGTTCCATATTTCTTTGAAAGGCATAAGAATAATTATATTCCATATGATCTAATATAAACATTTACAACTGTTAAATATATACCTTCCATAAAGTCTGGCAGAATCAAATACAGTTCATAAACAGTTATTATATAATTGCCTTATTTTCTGACACATATTGTGTGCTATTATTTCAGAAAACATACCAAGTAAAGTCATGTTTATCTTAGATAAATACATCCTGCATGTTTTCAATAAAGTGATAGAAGTCACCACAGTAATTTAAAAACTACGTATGGTTGAGAAAAATGCCAAAGGGGGGAAAGTTAATTTTGATCTCGGTGATATATTTCCTGCACTGAAACAGAATCCTGAATTGCTGGTGGCATTCACACCTCTTCACTGCTGCTGTTAGCAATTCTTTATCTACTTCTGGAGTCTATAAAAGATTAGTGTATCAGAGCGATGCAAAATTCACATATAACTGCTGATACAGTGTTATGAAAATGATTCATTAATAGGTAATACTCAGACCTCTATGATAAAGTGTGGAGCCCACATCAGTTCACAGAAGGCTGATCTCAATCTCATCTTAAATATCTTCAAAGTAAAATCTTGACTCCTGTATTTCTACAGGACATTCTGAGCTGAGAATATTATGTTGATTTACATACCATGCGACCAGATTCTGTGTTCTGGTTCTTTGGACAGGCGGCTCTCATAATTTTTTATGTCTCATGTAGTCCATATACCGCCCTTTCCTGCACAAACACACACATATACAGAAACACGATTTTTGGAACAATACATTCCCCTATTATTGCAATTTTTACTTATTTTTTTTTATTCTATGTCTTTAAAAATACTTATCGTCAAATTAAATTGATTTGATGTCCCATCATGTGCAGCTGGAAAAATCGCCTTATTGGTGATTTCAAGAAATCATTTGAGATGCTTGCTTTGGCAGCACAAGTACTCAAATTAAAATCATAATACAGAGATTCGCATGGCCACTACACAAGAATGACACATAAATTTATGGTGCTCCGTATGAAAAAAAAATCACTTGGGGAAGTGTCCATCTTCAGATGAATGGACAAAGCAAATGCGATCTGTACATACAATGGAATATTATTCAGCCTTAATAAGAAAGGAAAGTTTGACACACGCCACAACATGGATAAGCCTTGAAGAAAATGCTAAGAGAAAATAAGACAGCCAACAAAGGACAAGTTCTGTATGATTCCATTTGTGTGAAGTGGTCAAATTCATAGAGACAGAAAATAGAATGGTGGTTGCCAGGGACTAGGGGAAGAGGGAAAAATATTGTTCAATGTACATAGAATTTCAGTTTCACAACGTGGAAAGTGTTCTAGAGATGGATGGTGGTGACAGTTACACAACAATGTGAATTTACTTAACACCACTGACTGTTCACTTAAAAAAGGTTAAAATAGTAAATTTTATGTTATGTGTGTCTTACCACAATTACAAAATTTTTAAAAAATCAGTTAAAGAAACACAAATTCCAGTAATATACTTCAGATTTACTGAACCATGGGTGGGGACCATGAATATGGGATTTTTAAAGAGTTCTCCAAACAAATCTGATGCAAAGTGTTTTAGGAACCACTGCTCTAGAATACAACTATGATTTTCTCTCCCAACATCCAGATTCTTTTGCCACTTCTCTGAGAGGAACCAAAAGTGTGAGGCAAGATCCCACAGAATCCTAACCTTATCCTTGATCTGGATTAAAAAAAGATTAAGAATTGTTTAAGTGGGAGACTAGTCTTAAAGTACATGCTTATGATATGGACACTGACTGCAGAGATAGAAACTGTTCTAAGAAATAAAAAATATAATATTAAAACACACAAGTTCTAATGTTGGCTCTCATACTTCTTTGTCATCATATTCAGGGTCTTCTCTCAAGCACACACCCACACAAAAGCTACCTTCTTTTGCCTTTACATATATTGCTTCATCTAACGTCACAATGCCCCAAGAAGGATTTACATTTTTAGTTTATTGATAAGAAAACTAAGGATCAGAAAAGTCAATACTTTGCCTAATGTCACATAGCTCATACATGGTGGACACTATGTCTACCTGAATCCAAAACCTTCAGTCCTTCAACACTGCCTTGCCTCTCTGCATGATTTCATTCCATTCTTACACAGCACAATGAAGTAGACCTTATTATTGTCATTTTAAAAATATGAAAAGTACCTCAGGGAGATGAATTTTTGAAGGTCACAGTAAGCCTTCCATGTTTTGATTCGATTTTTATCCATAAAATAGAACTATTTTACCTCTGAGAAATATATCGAAGAAACCAATAAAATTGAATGTCATAAAAATAATGCAAGAAGGAGTAAAATCTTAATTAATAGAAAGTATCAGACAGCTGTGGTTAATTGAAGGTTAACTAAAAGCTTCTTTTTGTTTTAACCTTTAATGTTGAAATCCTTTCAAAATAGATTGAGCCACATCCTGGTTTATGGAAGTTCAGCGTGGTGAACACAATTAAATCTTTTTTGACTGCTTTTTTTAACTTCTGTATATCCCTGCTGATATAGATTATACAGGAGATTAATTCAAATTTTATGGAAGACAGGAAAAACTTAAATGTAGCTGTTTTGACCAAGTCTCTAATAGGAGCTTACGTAGTCTCTTTCTTTAAAACAAAACAACGTGCTCGAAGCTCTGACTTGGGTGGGGCAAAGGCAATATATGTAACCTAAACATTTGTACTCCCCGTAAAATGCTGAAATAAAAAAAAATAAAAAAAAAAATTAAAAATAAAAACCAATTCCAGGTCTGCTTTTTTGAGACTGATTCAAGGAAGTTAGACAATAGAAGATAATTATATAATTGATCAATATTTTATGCCTTTCCTCCAAATGGGATTCTAGGCTGGAGAACTATTATTATTTTTCTGCTTGTATAGAACATTCCCTATATCAAGGAAAAGATGTGTTTATAGCTTTATGGATTGTTCAGAGGTAAAAAAGTCCCTAAATTTCTTCATTTATTAGGGAAAAATATGAAAGATGAAGGTTTCTCATAGGATCCAATGAAGTTCCCGCTCTGAACACCTGACCTCAATCTCCCTTTGGGCAGACCAACACCTGCTAACCTGTCTTTATCCACCACCTGTTACCTGCACTATTTTCATTCACAGACACTTGCTGAAACAGAGAGATGAATAATATGAAACGAGAATGAATTAAAGCATAATCAAAGGAGGATATACCAGAGGTATCTACTACAAGTGCTTTGGTTATTTTTATCGGCCACTCAACACCATAGCCTTTGTAGATTAGCAAAACAATATTAGAAGTAGATTTCTGTTGTTGAAATTGGTGATTAGTGATCTTTCAAATAAAGTCTTAAAGTACTTTAGAGGCATTTACTCTGTGCAAGACTATAGTTTAAGAAACTAACCAGCCTTTCACAGGTTACCTAAAAGAATGGCACCCTAGATTTGATTTTTATAGAGGCCTCTGTCTAGACACTAGATTAGAGGATTGTCGGTCACCCAAGTTTGACTAAAAAGTCAGCTGGGTCCTGCACTTGGGAAATGCATTTCCTGTGTTTGCCTTGAGTGAATCTTCTATCCTAGGTACAGTCTTAACACTCTACAAAATATAAAGCCAAGAATTGGTAGAGCTTATAGGACTTGTGTACACTTGCTAATAAATGTCTATATTTACAGTAGAATTTTATTTTCAATTACTTAGAAAGATGGTATAAGAAGCAGATATCTACTACTGGCTATGATTTCTACCCAAGGTAGCCTAATATTTGTTCATCCAAATTGTTTAGGTCAGTTTACAATAGTATATACCAAAGTAAAGTTTGCATGAGCATTTCTAAGGATATTCAGGCAGTGGATAGACTAGAGTATCAATAAAATCCCTTCTACTCTATAGACACAGAGCTCATATGAGATTACATTAGAGCATTCCTAGTAAAGAAATCACTTATCTGGAACATTTCGATAATTAGAAATGACTTGCAAAGAAGGATTTTCTTGCACCCATATTCTTGGATTGACGATTCCTTTATAGAAGTTAATTTGCTATAACAAAGGCAGAACTTACATGAGAACACAGAAGTGTTCATAAACAGAGTAAATGCCTCTAAACTATTTAAGACTTTATTTGAAAAATCGCTAATTACCAATTTCAACAGGCTTAGCATTTCATATGGGCCACACTGTATTCAGGCTCCCTGCTGTCCTTTCAAGATTTCTTCTTTCAGAGAGAGCTCAACATTTATCTGAATCTCTAATGATAAGATTAAAAAATTGTGTATAAGATGCCAAATGATCTAGCAAAAAGATCCACAACCAGGGAATGAATTCAACCTGGGTTGGCAGATACAGGATTCTCATTTCTATCATATTGTCTGGAAAACCAAGTGTCTTCCATGTCTGCTTGCAAAGAATTAACAAATTCATGTAAAATTTAACATATGTTCCAGGAGAAAATCTAGCTCCATGTTTGTGGGTGATAGTTATGTTATAAGAGGGCTGAATGTCACTTATATTTATCATCACATCTGTGGAGCTGGATATCAGATATCTTATCCTCCAGAGCTGTTTTGTGGTTACAGATACAGTCTACCAAACCTCTCTTTTCTCTAACACTTATGAAGGTGATGACAGAGATAGAGTTGCCTAACCTAATGCAGCTTCATTTCCCAAATTCTTCTACTTCATATAAATGAATCTGAGTCAGCACCTATATTTCCAGCTTTCTTCCATCTGATCCTTTTTTGCACTTGCCCTATTTGTCATTTGATTGATACTCTGGCTATCTACCATATTGTCCAACATAGAAAGAAAATACTATATCTTTAAATTTTTAATAAAATAGATAGATTTAAGTAATTATAAACTTGGTATCTTTCTAAGCTCATAGCTTGGGCTGTATAAGGCGCAGAGGCTGCCTCTATATTTGTCGCTCACCACCTGAGAACTCTTGCTTCTGGAAAGACCTTAAAAAAGAAGGGGGGCACGGCTTGAGGGGAGGAGTCCAGAGGGGCTAGAGAAATAGTAAGAACATAGTTTCAGAAGTTTTTATGCACCTCCCAGAGTACTGGCATTCATTTCAAGGTTACTAGTCTTTAAAGATGTTGAAAGATGTGAAATATAGCTCCTTCCCAAACCTCAAGAAAAATCGTATAATCTGCAAAATGGTAACTTGTCTTGAGCCCATGAGAGAGCTGGGGTCACAAGTTAGTTTAGTCCATTGGGGCTGCAATAACAGAATACCATTCATTGGTATTCTGAGAAACATTGAGTTCTCACAGTTCTGGAGACTGGGAAGTCCAAGACCAAGGTGTTGGCATGTATAGTCTCAGGTGAAAATACTCTTTCTGGTTTGTGAATGGTCCTTTTTAATGTCTCTTCACATGTCGGAGAGTGGGAAGAACAAGTTGTCTTGTCTGTTTATGTAAAGGCACTAATCCCACTGATGAGGATCTACTCTCATGACATAATCACTTTGCAAAGACCCCACTTCCTACAACTGTCATATTTGAGGTTAGGATTTCAACATATGAAATTTGGGAGGACACAAACATTCAATCCATAATATAAGGCAATCAAGTAAACTGAATTCCAAAGAAGGACAAATTCAGCCTGATACACAAACCTATTCACCTCTGACAGAATATGGGACATATAACGTACAAGTAGATAAAAATAAATCAGCTAAAGCCTAATAATTCTTAAATATGAAGTGTGGTCAAGCATACCAGTTTAGAAGAGCTGGTAGGACCAGACACAAAGGAAGTTGAAACTCACATTTTCTATTCTATGGGCCTTCATCGGGTGCTTACAAGAAAGATTGGAAGAAGGGCAAGTGACAAGGCAGATTCCCACTTAGTGGCACAGGCACATACGAGGTGATTGACAGTTATTAGTGAACAGACCAAAGCTGTGCCTATTTCTCTGAACTGTTCTCTCCTATAAAAAATAGCTTTAATCTGTTAGGGCGAGGCAATGAGCTCTCTCACCCCCAGAGTGTGCGTAAAGATGCATTGCTTCTGGTATAGGAGTAGAGTAAAACCTGTCTGCCTCTGGGAAAGGGAGTTAAAAGCCTCTCATCCTGAGGACACAAAGATTCATTTTTGCTGAACTAGCAAAAGTCCTTCTACTGGGATGCCATAGACTGAATGTTTGTATTTCGCAAAATAAATTCATGTGTTGAAACCTAATCCCCAGTGTGATGGCATGTGAAAGTGAAGACTTTCAGGAGTGATTAGGTCATGAGGGTGGAGCACTCATAAATGGGATTTGTGCCTTTATAAAGAGACCCTAGAAAGATCTTTCAATCATTTAGCTATGTGAGGACACAGAAAGATGATCATCTATGAACCAAGAAGGGGGCCCTCACCAGACACTGATCTGATGGCACCTTGATGTTGGATTTTCCAGGCTCTAGAACTGTGAAAAACAAATTTCTGTTGTTTATAAGTCACCCAGTCTATGGCATTTTGTTATAGCAGCCAAAACAAGTTAATATAAAAAAGATCAGTAAGTTTATAAATGACCTGAACAATACTATCAACCAGCTTGATCTAATTGATAGAACATTAAATGATAAAATGTCAAATAGATCAAAGACAGGGCCACAAGGAAAATTAGAAAATATTTTGAATTGCATAAAATGAAAATCTAACTTATGAAAATGTGTTAAATGCAGCTAAAGCAACACTCAGAATAAAATTTATATTATTAAATGCCAGTATTAGAAAATAACAGATTTTGAGGACACCTTATTAAACAAATGATGCTGGAAAAATTGGATACAATAATGTAATTGAATCTCTATCTCACACCATATACAAAAATCAACTCATGATGGATTACACACTTAAATGTAAGACCTGAAACCATAAAAATTCTAGAATAACACCTAGGAAAAACCATTCTCAACATTAGTTGAGGGAAGCAAAGAATTTATGACTAAAGCCCCAAAAGCAAATAATACAAAAACAAGAATAAATAAATAAATGAGACTTAATTAAACTAAAAATCTTCTGCACAGCAGAAGATATAATCATCAGAGTAAATCAATAACCTACAGAATGGGAGAAAATTTTCACGAACGTTACATCCAACGAAAGGCTAACATCCAGAATCCACAAGGAGCACAAACAAATCAGCAAGAAAAAACCAAAAAAAAAAAACCATTAAAAAGTGGGCAAAAGACATCAACAAACATTCTCAAAAGAAGATGTACAAATGGCCAACAAACATGAAAAATGTTCAACATCACTAATCATCAGGGAAATGCAAATTAAAACCACAATGAGATACCACCTTACCTCTGTCAGAACAGCCATTATTAAAAAGTCAAAAACAATAGATGTTGACATGGATGTGATAAAAAGAGAATGCTTATACAATGTTGGTGGGAATGTAAATTAGTACAACCTCTATGGAAAACGGTATGGAGATTCCTCAAAGAACTAAACGTAGATCTACCATTTGGTCCAGGGACCCCACTATTAAGTATCTACCCAAAGAAAAAAAAGTCATATAAAAAGACATCTGTATGTTTATTGCAGCACAATTCACAATTTCAAGGATATGAAATCAACATATGTGCTCACTGATTGATGAGTGAATAAAGAAAATGTGGTGAGATGTGTGTGTGTGTGTGGCGGGAAGGGGGTGTACATGAACACACGAAATACTGCTCAGCCATAAAAAAAAATGAAATAACGTCTTTGCAGCAACTTGGATGGAACTGGAGATCGTTATCCTCAGTAAAGTACCTCAGAAATATTAATAGAAAAACAAGTACCACGTGTTCTCACTTATGAGTGGGAGCTAAGCTGGGGATATGCATGGTATAATGGGCACTGGAGCCTCAGAGGAGGGAAGGGTGATGGGGATAAGAGATGAAAACTATCTGCTGAGCACAATGTACACCATTCGGGTGATGCTTACACTAAAAGCCCAGATTTTACCGCTGGTTCATTCATGTAACAAAAAATCATTGGTATCCCCTAATTGAAATCAAATTTTTAAAAAGAAAAATAACAGAGACTTCAAATCAATCTTGGAGAACTAGAAAAAGAGAGGCAAATTAAACCAAATACAAACAGAAAGAAGGAAATAATAAGAGCAGAAATAGAATTGAAAACATAAAAATAACCAATGAAATTGATAAAACCTAAGCTGATTTTTTGAAAAGATCAATATAATTTAAAGCTACTTAGCCATACTTATCAACAAAGTGAGAAAAAGAATGAGAGAAGAAAAAACAAATTAATATCAGGAACAAATAGGGGACATCACTGCATATTCTCAGGAAACTAAAAGATTACTAATATATTATGAAAAATCTTACACCAGTAAATTTGACCACTGATATAAACTGACAAATTCCTTGAAAGACACAAATTACCAACACTTTCTAAAAAAGAAATGGATAAAGCTGAATAGTTCTATATGTATGAAACACATTGAATTCAGAGTTAAACCCTTCCAACAAATAAACCACCAGTCCTACAAGGCTTCAATGGTAAATTCTATCAAACATTTACAGAAGCAATATTCCAAAGTCCACAAACGTTTTCAGAATATAAACTAAGAGAAAATATTTTCATATTCATTCTATGAAGCCAATATTAGTCTGATATCAAAACTTGACAGCTTCAAACGATTAAATTCTTTAATGTTTAAGATTATTAATGAGACTTTAAAAATAAATCTAACCATAAACCAATACGATGAAATTTTTTAAAAGCAAATAGATTTGAACAAACCAAAACAAATGAACTTTTAGAAATTATAGTGCCTGTTCTCATAGAGCTTCTTCTTAATGGAGGAGAAATATAATTAAAAACTTAATATTTAATAGGCCATGTACTGATAAATGCTAAGGAAAAATAAATTTGGATGACATTATAAAGAATGCGGAAGGAACAGAGGATATTTATATATGGTTTTAGGAAAAGCTTCTCTGAGAAGGCGAATTTGAGGACAGACTCTGAGTAAGTGAGACTGCAGAGATCTGAGTAAATCACCCAGAGTGTTGTAGAGAGAGGTGAAGAATATGAAAGAGAAATTAAGACACATGGAGAACAGAATGAAAGGTTTAAAACATTTCTAATAGAAATTACAAAAAGAAAGAATCAAGAGAAGGATGCAAGATAATATTCAACTAGATTTTGGCTGAGACTATTTCAGAATTGATGAAAGAACTTGTATCCGTATTTGAAAATACTATAATACAAACTCCAGGGCACATCATATAAGCAGGATACATAAAAATAAAGTCCTAACTAAACACCTTTTGATGAAATTGCAGTACACTAAAGACAAAATTTATAACAGTAAATGACTTATGTAGTGTTGGAAAGCCTGTAATGTACTCTTTCAAGAAACTTGGCTGCAAAATAAAGGAGAAAGTTAGGTGGACTAGAATGGGAAAAGGAATCAATTGCCCTTTTTGGCTTTAGCTGAAGAGAAATTTGAATATGTTGAAGGCAGTTGGGGAAAATATTGATAAGGAGAGAAATGACTAAAGATGGAAGAGAGAACGTGATGGGGCTAATTTTAGCGGGAAGAGATGAGATTCAGACCCACAGTGGAGGAATTCGTCTAACGTTGGCGGACAGACACCTTTTCCGTCACAACTGAAGGAAAGCAGTAAGCATGGGTGTCCATACAGATGGTTGTAGGTTAGTATTATAAGCTTTCATAGAGGTAAACATTGAGATAGCATCCCTTTGTTCCCAAACTTTGATTTTAAATGTTCTACTGCTTTTGTAAAGTAAGTTCCGAAGGGCTAAAAACAAAATGAAAAAGTTGCTGAGTAACACTGCATAATAATATAATAATAAAAATAATAACAAACATTCCATCCTCAAAAGGCAAAAACCTAAGGGAAATGGGTACCCTTTATATCATCCGACACTCATTTGAACCAGAAACACAATGTTTCTTGGCATTTGGAGAAGAACATTTTTGTAATTTAAAAAATATGTATTTCTCCAAAAAAATAAATGGTCTTATGTATTTTGTGGGTCATTATTATAATGTAAAAAAATTCTATATTTCATCCTTAGGTTTCAAAGTCCACTCACCCAATCAAATAAGATACTTATGATGAAGGTATGTTAATAAAAATCTCCTAAGACTCTACTATATAAGGTATATTTTTAGTACCTTTCTTCGGATTACCTGATTTCTTTTTCAGATTTTCCAAATGAAGAATGACACATCATTGTTAGGACACAACGAGGTAATACTTCAATGTGTGAGTGGGTGTTAGGCAGAAGAATACTGTTAACAAATAAAAAAAAAAATGTAGGTTGGAGTCCCACATACCATTTTTTTTAAAAAGTCATGTCTGTTGCTCTCCATCACTTATTGCTAAAAATGAAATATCACAGGATATAAAGTGTCAGAGAGGCAGTCAAGAGACTTCCTTCAGATTTTTCATTGCATAAAATTAATTGGTTCAATTGAAGTCAGAGGATTGTCTAGGGGTTTCTGATAAATGCTCTTTAAAAATCATGTAGCAGTAGGTTTTGAAGTGAGACAGAGATTTATCTATTAGTACAAGCTGTTCCATTGGAGGCATTTATAATTTGGTCAAACTAATTCTAGAAATAAATGTTCCCATCAGAAGTTGCATGCAATTGCCAATAAAATAAATGTGAGATAGAACTAGTGCACAGAGGAGAATATTGCCTTTGGTGGAAATGCATTTTTTAGGTGATATGAGAAACTCTAAGGAAATCTGTTTTTTCTTTTATGACAGAGAATAAATATAAGGCTCTCACCCTGATCACAGAGGCCCCATTGAGAAGAACAGCTTCTTAAATGTCATAGTGTTCTCCTTCTTGTGGTAGAGTTTGATAGATGCATGGTGTTTGTCTTCCACTGTTATACCAATGACAGATTGTGAAAATTCCAAGACATATCACAGGGGCAAGAAATAGTTGAGAGAGTCATATTTCTATCCTCTTATCAATAGTTTACAGTATACTAAAATATCTAAAATTTAAACAGTCCTTTGGAGTTTAACTATCACTGCCACAGCTTGAGTTACTTTGTTTCAGTGGTGATACAATGGAAACGTGCCCTGGTGCTGGGATCAACTACCCTGGGTTTGCACTTCAGCGTTACAGCTTTTGAGTCGAGTTGGCCAAGTGACCTTGTTGAGACCTTAGCCTGTGCTGGTACACAACGGGAATGATGAGAACTGCTGCCTACAAGAGCTGTTGAGTGAATTACCCAAGAAAATGTACACTAGAGCAATCTGAAAATTGCAAAGATGTATATCACTTTCAGAAATTTTTATTATTGAGTTAGAGCAGGCAATGGTTAAAGCTGCTCTAGATAACAGGGTTAAGGATGATGAGTATGAGAAAATCCCTTTTGGTCCTGTTTTGGGAAATTTTTCATCAGTCAACACAGTTATTTATTTAACAGGTTTAGTTTTGTGTTCTTCTTCAGAGTGCTTGACCAAATAATATGAATCCTTTTAAAGAGCGGATTTCCTATTTTCATGACTTGCTAGGACTTAATGAACCACAATGATCAGAGATGACCGATCATTATGATGCTCATGTTATTGCAGATGAGCGTCTAAAAAAGCTTATTCGCTAGGACAGAGAGTATAGCGTGGCTTGCTTGCCAGAACCTCACCCCCTGGTTGGGAACGGAGTAGGAAGTGCAACCAGTCAGGCTCAGAAACTGAAACCGATAGCCAGGAAATTGTAAGGGCACTGTTGTATTTACTTTCCTAATAAAAATTAAGTACCTGACA
The DNA here is from genome assembly GCA_963575035.1 of Avahi laniger. NCBI lineage: Eukaryota > Metazoa > Chordata > Mammalia > Primates > Indriidae > Avahi > Avahi laniger. The sequence goes on along the minus strand of CAUYSK010044516.1, from coordinate 19,985 downwards.
TAGAATATTGATAATTTTTAATACATTTTAAAATGATTTCCAAAACTTTTTTCTACTTTTATAAAGTTACTTTCTTTCATATGTGGCTATTATACAAAATGCTTGTCAATAGATGTTGGGATATAGCAGGTGAGTGTTCCAAAAAATAATGAGTTTAATTCTGAATATTTTGTGTTCAAAGAACCAGTTCAATGTAATAAGCTTTTATTGTGCAGTGACTACATGTCTGCACTATTCTAGGTACCAGGAACTCTCTGATGAACAAGACAATTCCTGCCTCCAAAGAACTGACAGAAACCCTGAGCAGAAATTTGTAATATCCTGTGATGTGGGCACTGCAGAGGATGGAGGGATGGAGGCACATGTGACGGATTTCATCCTCAGCCTGGTTGTGAGAAGAGTGTAACTGAAACTGACAGCAACTGTGTTGCCAATTAACTGATGAGTAGAGATCAGCCATATCTGGGGAACACTGACGAAGGAAAAGTGTTTAGACACTTTAGCATTGCAGGAACCCAAAACATGTGATGGAAGAGGCTAGGAAAAATAAGCAGAAGTATTTATGAAGGGATATTTTTGTTGTTGTTAAACAGCAAGGAGCGTGGACTTTATCCTTCAGATATAGTTTCCAAACTATATCACTAACTTGACCTGAAAAGGTTCTTCTTCTTAATGCAGATTCCTGTCTCATTCTTTACCCTTTAAGCAATTACTAATTTAGTAGGTCCAGTCTCCAGGTCTGCGTCAAAGCTCTCATTTTAGCATTACCACTGTTTCATTCCAAGGCTAGTGCCTTTATCTCATAACATTTCTTTCTTAGTTTTTATCTTCTGTTTTATTGATGTACATCCTCAAATAACTTTCTCAGAAAGAATAAATGACATGTAAAATATGTGAATTTTTACAAATCTAAAAATCTGTTTTGCTCTCATTCTTGATCAATTCTCCAGTTAAGTCTAAAAGACTGTGTTTAAAATGTTTTCCACATGTGAGTTTTTAATTTATCAACATTCAGTGCTACTGCTAGTAAGTACGATACCATTTGTTTCTTTGGTCTTTTTCATTTATAGACAAATTAAGAGTAGGAGTCAAGGGGGGCAGGGAAGGGCACTGAAACAGCTGTCCAAAAGACAGAATCAATTAGCCCCATGTTTTTAAGCCTTTGGCTTCTCTTGCCTTTATCTAAGAAGACAGACTCTTGCAGCCGCTGAAGTTTCACTGTACATGTTGTGAAATATGGCCGTTTGCTGTTCTACCTTTCAACATGTCAACGTGTTTCCAGCTGCTCTCAGTCTTCCAGAAGTTTATTTATCTCTTGTTCTTCTCACTCCCAAATTTTGTTCCATAGTTCATATTGTTTAGGCTTCATATCTTTAAAAACCCCAACTTTTAGTTCTGTATAGTATAAGCACAAATGAGAAGTGAATGAGTATTGTCCATTCACTCTCTAGAGTCAGAACTCCATGTCACTTTTGACATGAATAAATGAGCAGGTAAATAAAGGGACATGTCCATCCTGACATATTCCAACTTTACTTCAAGATATTTTTCTCTATGTTTTATTAACCTATTTTTGTTTTGGTTTTTGGATATATAATGAATGCAGGTTAAATAAAATGGTTTTGCACTGAAACTTACTAATCCCTACATTTTTTTTAATAATTCAGATCAAGAGTCTGTTGTTTCCCAAAGAAGTTAGGATAAAAGGTTTTGACCAGAGATTCACCAGCATAATTTTTGAATCTCTATAAATTCTTCAATAGGAAAGAATTTCTAATGCCTTTAATGATTGGCACTACGGAATTGAAAGAACTTCAAAAACCCTCTGTCATCAATCATGCATGGCAGTTCTTTACCAAGGCACATGTTAAAGGATTTAACGGGTTCTTATGATGTGTGCACCTTGAAATTTTCAAATTTGATTTGAAAGAGCTCACTAGGATATAATTAACTCAGAACTTAGAGCCTTGTGCATAATTTAGAGGCAATTACAGTTCAAGGAAATAATAAGCTAACTTTTCAAATTCAAACAAAAAACAATCTGGAAAAATAGAATTAATCACTGGCAATTACTGAGTTAAAATATCTAACTTATTACCTGAGATACTCCCACGTAATCATGCATTCAACTTTAACTGAGCCTTTAATTGTAACCATAATTAGGGATGTGCAGGCATTAAAAACTCAAAAGATCATAAAACAATGAAGCTGCTATTTTAAAAAAAAAAAAACCGCTTAAACTTTCCACCTACAAAGTTAGTTTAAAGTCCTTAGCTGTGCCTTACAAATCTGAAACTTGTAACAACTTGTAATGACTCTTTGACAAAATATAATTTTGTACAATATTGAAAAATAGGATTGAAAAATCAATAGTAGGAATTCTATTTATGCATTTAACTGTTTTTAACATTCCTCCTGAGATCTTATTTGGATATTTATTGCATTTTAAAACAGCCAATATGCTAACTACAAATCCTTTGTTATGTCTCATTACTAGAGCATGGAGTTAGCCTGTTTAAGTTGCCGCTACATTAGAAAATAATAAAAATAATTTCAGACTTCTCATTAAATTCAAACTAGCTTCCTCTTCTCGATTAGTCCAAATAAGTGAAAATTTTACTATACCGACAGTTCTAAAAACCGTCTCTCACATGAATACTCATTGAAACTGTGAAATGACAACTGCTCATAAGGTGAAGTAAGCAGCATCCTTGCTTGTTTCTTAGGCTCTGGGCAGGTAAATCTCCAGGTTAGGTACAACCCAAATGCTATTGTCATGTCTGCACAGTATTCCTCCTGTTTCTCAGTTATTCTGCAAACCTCCTTGAATTGAATCTTGGAAGGTTTCTTTTGAGGTCCATAATTAGCAAACATTAAAAATAACAACAATACAAACAACAAAACTGTCCTTCTTATGTAAAAAACAGTCCAAAATTAAAATGAGAAGGCATTTGTAAAATACCAGTTTTCGAGCATTAGCATAACATTTGGCATATTGTAGGATCAGTAAATGACTCCAGAATGCTCATATGAAAGTAGTAAAAATCTTAACACAAAGGATAAAATTAACTCTTGGGTAAAAGGGAAAAAAGCAAACAAAATAAGAACAAGAAAAAAACACTAAAATAAAACTATAGAACTATGATAGATTTGAGAAATGCCTAAGTCTAACAAAGATTGATCAAGTTGTTCCCTTAGGACCTAAATATAGCCATGGCAAGTAGAATCCAAGCATTGGTTTGGAAAAAAGGAAAATGTAAGCATAAACAGTTGACCTACATATTGTATAATAAAAGATGTGCTATCACCAAGAGGAAGACTGGGTTAGAATAATCCAGGAAGAAGCGGTCGGTCCATTGGTGGTGTCCGTTGCTCCCTTTGCTCTGATTCCATTCCTAACCAATATACTTCTTATAATAATTTGATTTTTACATAAACTTTTCTAGACAGGAGAAAATGTGCTAATGGAAATACAAATTATCTTTTACATTGCATAAATATCTAATGCTAAAGAAAAAAGATATTATTGTTTTTATAGCTATCCCTTGGGATTTTAGTTATGGAAAATCATCATCAAATCAGCTCAATAAGAATATTGCCAAAATGTGTGTTTCTTGGCCTGCCAGAATAAGGATTTACACCTAGACCTCTTGTGAGGCCCCAAAACAGAAGTGATCTGGACTTCTGTGTCAACATCCCAGATATCCACATTATACCTTTAATTTCATAGGTATAAAATTGTATTTCATGGTATAATTGAATGTTCACTTTTATATTTGTATTATTTATTATTTGTTTACTTAACAAAGAGTTATTAAGGAATTATACAATTGTGTCAGGCATCATACAAAGCACTGAAGTGCCAAACAGATTCTGCTACATGCAGAATTTACATTCTGTAACTAGTAGATTTTCATCCATTGAGCATGTACCATGTGCCAGGCACTGTTTTAAGAATTCTTGTATTATTCCTTTAGTCTGTACAACCACCCAATGAGAATAGTTCTTTCTTCTTCTCCTCCTCCTTCTCTTCCTTCTGCTTCTTCTTCTGTATGACAAAACTGAGGTGGAAAAGTTTAAATAACTGTCCAGAATCACACAGTTGAGATACAAACTCAGAGTCAGAGTCCATATAGTACATAAGAAAAAGAGAAATTAATTACACAAAAAATATACAAATGTAAATGCTGATTAGTCCCATGAAAGAAAATTTATAATGATAGAGGATAATGGTGTGAAATAAGACCAGACATATAGCAGGGGGAAAATCATGAAGGATTTCTGTACCATTTTAAAGGAAAGCCTTTTCAATTTGAGCAATGAAGAGATCAGCTCTTTTAAAAGTTCATTTTGGTTGCAATGTGAAGAAAGAAATTGAAAGAGCATGGGTGTCATGTACTGGAAGAATCAACACTGTTAAAATGTCTATACTACCCAAAATGATCTACAGATTCAATGCAATCCCTATTAAAATACCAAAATCATTTTTCACAGATCTAGGAAAAAAAATTCTATGCTTTGTATGAAATCACAGAAGACCCCATATAGCCAAAGCAACCTTAAGCAAAAAGAACAAATTGGGAGGCATCAATTTACCAGAATTTAAGCTATACTGCAAGGCTATAATAATGAAGCACTCAACCAAAACACGGTATTGGCACAAGAACACAGACATAGACCAATGGAACAGGACTGAGAACCTAGATGTAAAACCATTCTCATATTGTCATCTGATCTTTGACAAAGCAGACAAAAACATATACTGGAGAAAGAATCCCTATTCAATAAATGGTGCTGGGAAAATTGGATAGGCACATGCAGAAGACTAAAATAGGATCCACACCTCTCACAAAAATCAACTCACGGTGGATAACAGACTTAAACCTAAGGTATGAAACCATATGAATTCTAGAAGAAAATTTTGGAAAAATTCTTATAAACATCAGCCTAGGCAAAGAATTTATGAAGAAGACCCCAAGAGCAATCACGGCAACAACAAAAATAAATAAATGGGACCTGATCAAATTAAAAAGCTTCTACACAGCCAAGGAAACTATCATTAGAGCAAATAGACAACCTACAAAATGGGAGAAAATATTTGCATGCTGTACATCCGATGAGGAGCTGGTAACTAGAATCTATACAGAACTCAGGAAAATCAGCAAGAAAAAAATCAAACAACCCCATTAAAAAGTGGGCAAAGGACATGAACAGAAACTTTTCAAAAGAAGATAGACTTATGGCCAAAAAACATGAAAAAATTCTGAACATCTCTAATCATCAGGGAGATGCAAATCAAAACCACAATGAGATATCACTTAACTCCAGTGAGACTGGCTTTTATGAAAAAGTCCCAAAACAACAAATGTTGGCATGGATGCAGATAGATAGACGCTCATACACTGCTGGTGGGACTGCAAACTAGTACAACCTCTGTGGAAAGGAATACGGAGACACCTCAAAGAACTAAAAGTAGAACTACCATTTGAACCAGCAATCCCACTATTGGGTATATCCCAAAGGAAAAAAAGACATTCTATAAAAAAGACATCTGTACTTGAATGTTTATAGCAGCACAATTCACAATTGCAAAGATGTGGAAAAAACCCAAGTGCCCATCAATATATGAGTGGATTAATAAAATGTGGTGTATATATATATATATATATATATATATATATATATATCATGGAGCACTACTCAGCCATAAAAAATGATGGACTACCTATTGTATTATCCTGGATGGAGTTAGAGCCCATTCTTCTAAGTGAAGTATCACAAGAATGGAAAAACAAACACCACATGGACTCACCATTAAATTGGTACTAATCAATCAACACTAATGTGTACATATGGGAAGTAACATTTATAGGATGTTGAGCAGGTGGAAGGGGGGAGAAGGGGATGGGTATATTCACACCTAACGGATGTGGTGTGCACTGTCTGGGGGATGGGCATGTTTGTAGCTCTGACTTAGGCAGTGCAAAGTCAATTTATGTAACCAAAGTGTTTGTACCCCCATAATACTTTGAAATGAAAAAAAAGAAATTTAAGAAAAAAAAAAGAGCATGGGTGGATGTGGAGAAATGTTTAGGAAGAATTTTAAGAAGACAGAGTGAGAAAAGACTGCATTGGAGGTGGTAGAGATGGGAAGAAATCAACACTTAGCAGCATTAGGACATAACATCCACAGAACTCGTGGAGGGCCAGGACAGAGGGATCTGTCAAGGACAATCTCCAGGAATCTGACTTGCCCAGCTCAATGGATGGTAAATTCATCCCCTGAGACAGAGAAAGATAAAAAGTAATCATTATCTAATTTATGTTCACAAATCCTTCTGAAGGCTACATTTCTTCAATGTCAAATCATAGCCAATTGTTCCTCATTGTATGACAGTTAAAATGTGTATTTCAATTAAGCCTTCTTTACAGTCTCACTATAGGTCTGTGTTCTTACTGGAAGGAGAGGATGTGCAAGAAAGGGTCTCTCTCAGCCTGAAATACTGTTCCCACTTACCACTTCCTAAACCCTGAAACCTTCCCCCTTTCTTATCTCTCCCACTAGATTTTAAACTTCATTCACATGTCCAATATTTCTTGGGGATTTAATATTTGCCAGATATTGTACAATTGAAATTCTAGTCATTATTCAGGATTCTACTCACTAGCACCTTCTCCAGGAAATCCTGTCTCAACCCTACCTTCTTTGCAGACCTGCACATCTTTCTTTCAACCTATTTTTATAAACACTTCTTCATTTGTTTTGAATTCTCTTTGTTGGTCTACTTGTCTCCTCTTCAGGTCCTTAACATTGTGTTGTCTCTGTTTTCCTTATGCCAAACACAGTTTGTTTTGCACATAATAGAGGCTGTGTTTGCTGGTAAAATTACATTGATCAGAGATCCATAGTGGACACTGTATTTGTATAAATATGCAGTTTTCTAATAAAAAAAATTCAGTTGACTATGGGTTAAAATATATTAGATATAGTTACAAAGAAATTATAATTGTAAAAATTGTAATTGTAGAAATTAAAGATATATATTTTTCTAAGTGCTGATGTCCCTTATATGTGCCCTTTTTGAACATTCTATATATTTCCATATTGATTGAGTGGCTCCATTTTGCAGTGACTCGGGGAAGCATTCAACCAATGCATAAAATTATACGTTTTAATAAATGAAAGAAGAGCTTAATCTTCATTTCAGATCCATGCAGCAATGACTGTCTTCATGACAGCTATTTTCTACAATTCCATCAGTTGATCTTGAGTAGTACAGTGTCATGGAAAAATAAAAACCAAAATACATTTCCTGAAAACTATAAAAATAGGATTAAATATTAGTCAAAACTAAAACAATCATCGTAAGAGTTCTATCATCTGCCTGGCACTGAAACTGTTACTGGTCTTTGAAACAGAGAATCAATTACCTTAGTAATTCATCATTGGCCCCAGGGAATTCTACCAGTGTTCTCACAGCCGATTGAAGTGGAGTGAGGCAAATCAGAGAGACGGCTGCAAAGAACAGTTTTCTTACAATATAATGTACAATATAATGTAATATAGTTTTACATTATATTTAACTATAGTTATATCCAATTCTGTTGTGAATGAATCTGTGGCACTTCCAAAAAATCAGCTTATTAATGGTCATTAATCCTGAAACTAAAATGAGGGAGCAGCTATAGTGGATATTGCAAAGGGAATCGCAAACTTAGGCAAACCTTGGGCAAATTCCCTAATCTCACTGTGCCTCCATTACCTCCTCTGTAAAATGGGGACAGTAATAGTTCCCACCTCATAGTGTTGCTGTGGATATTAATGAGATAACACAGCAATTACTTTGGACATTGGCTAGTACATTGTAACTGTCAATAAATGTTTTTATTGTGGTCTTTTACAATCGTCCAATCCATGTGGGATCTACAGTGGGGTGGAGGCTAGAATGGCTCCTCTCCTCTTGCAACTCATTCTCCTCCACGGCTCCTCAGTAAGTTTGGGTTCTTATGTCTCTGCGTTTTATGGCTGTTCTAGGAGCATGTCTTTCCCATTTATTACAAAAAAAATCCTCCTATGCGTGTGTTCTCTTTCTTCTAAGCTCTGACTTTCCAGCCCCCAGTCTCCCATGTTTTTCTCCTCATTTCCTCATGTAAGGTGACACTCATTTGGTTTCTTTGGGTACCATCTATCTAGACAGGCCTGTGGGACGGAAATGGGGAGGGCAGGTGAACATCAGTTAGAAGACCTTTCCCGTTGTCAAGTTGCACTTTCTTTTACTGTTCCTAAAAGTATCTCTGCTTCTTCCACAAAATTAAAAATCTTTCTTGATTTTCTTGACCTAGCATTAGGGTCTGCCAGGTCCCCAAAAACATGGCCCCAGGAAAAGGAATATGTTAAGGGAGAAAACAACTCCTCTTCCAACAAATCCAAACTAATCTTGAAAAACTCAAATTGAATCATGCCACCTGATGTTTAAAACGCACCTGTAGTGAGTACAAAAGCAATCCATGTAACCAAAAACATTTTTATCCCCATAATACTTTGAAATAAAGAAAAAAAAGCCATCCATAGCTTCTCATCGTACTTAGGATAAAATCGAAACTCCACATCATGGCCAGCCAGACCCTGCATCATCTGGCCTCTACCTACTCTTCTTGCCGCATCTCTCACCACTCTCCTGCTTTCCATGTCACGGGCCTTTCCTCAGTTCCTGAAAAGTTTAATCTCTTTGCTGCCTCCATGCCTGAAATAATCTTCCCTCATCTCTTTCCCCGAATAACTTGTCTCCCTCAGGTTTCAGCTTAATTGTCACTTATGTTGCAAGACCTTTCCTTTCCTGACCCCTCCAGCTAAATTATTTTATGCATTTTATGACACCTTTTATTTTACTCTAGAGCATTAGTCATAATGTATAATTATTTATTCATTTAATGGGTTTATAAATGTCCACCTCCTCCAGTAGGCTCTCAATAGGGTCATGAGCCGTGTCGCTCTTGCTCACTGCTATATCCTCATGGATTCAGGTGCACATTTATTGAATGGGTCTGTTTCTGAATTCATAACATGGGAAAGCATTATGAATTAGGAAAACACCTAAGAGCATGATGTTAGGAGTTCAGTAGTTCTTATCAGCTCTGGGACGTGGCGCTGTTACTTCTCCGAGCATCAGTTTCCTCATAATAAGATACAGTTGCATTTCTCAAAGTTTTATGGTTGACTCTTACGCAAAATCTACAACACTGAGACAGGTTCTTAGTGAACATTCAGGGACTCTCACCTGACCTTCCTGTTGCCACTCCAACCTCCCATGGTCTATTTTCACAGCCAATGTGTTAAAGGGAAGTAAGGTCACACCACGCCTCTGCTTGCAACTCCTCAGTGTCTCCTCATTTCATTCCAAATTCTCTGGAAGCCCACAGCCCTGTGTTCTGCCCCCTCCTCCTTCCTCTCACTTTTCCCCTCCACCAATCTTCTCTCCTACTACCCTCTCCCTCACTCTCCCTCCTCTAGCCACACTTGCTAATCTTCAAGCACACCAGGCATATCTGCCTCAATCCCTTGCATTGGTGTTGTTTCCATTGGGAAAGTTCTTTTCGAGTATCAGAACGGCAGGCTTCCTCACCCTCTCCGGTGACAGTTCTGTGTAATTATAATCACGCCTTGCCACCAACACTCCCCAACCTCAGTAGCCTGCTTTACTTTTTGCTGTCTTAATTCAAAGACTTCACCCTTCAAAACACTCTATAAGTTACTTATGTTTATTTTCTGCCTCAGCCCACTAGAATGTAAACTCTACAAGGGCAGACATTTTTGTCTGCTATATAAATGGCTGTATTCTCAACACCTGCAACAGGACCTTGATTATTGTTATTAATATTTTTGAATAAATGAATGAAACTATCATAATATTATTACTATATGGAAATGAAATCAATTTTCCTAAAACACATTTCTATTGGATTCTAACTGCATTTCTGTAATAGAAAAAGTCCGATTATTTGTTATCATGATTCTTTCAAGTTGATTTCTCCTTTAAGAGAGTTAATTAAGGGCAAATAACAAGAAATGGCCTTGCATTCTGAGACAACTCAGGCTTTTTGCCATTTGGCCACTCTTACTTAAAATATCCAGTTTTGCAAAGTATTTTTTTGGATCTTTAATTTCTAATTTGGCATTCTAGCCTTTCCTCACTGATTTCTATATTTTGTCAAAGATGAATATTTGCATTATTAGGCCATGATAGATGCAGCATCAGGATTTTTTCATTCTCCCCTACCCTTAGTTCCCTGTCCTCAGGGTCCATCGGTGACTTCGGGGCCTGGCTCCTTTGCCTGGGTGTCTGGCCCACTGTGCCTCACTAGATCTTGATTTCTGACTTTGCCTTGCACAATCCTACCGATTCTTGGTTATTCTCGCTAATTTAGCTACTTGGCCTGATTAAGGCTTTGATTAGCATCAACATTTGTCTCTTAGAACTCTATTTAATCTGGCTTTCCTAATCTTGTCCTGTCACACTTGTTATAATCTCTAATTCCCCTTCGTAGATTTCTTGGCACTGCAGATTGAAGTAGGAGCCAAGAAAGGGCCACAATCTCAATGATGTGGGTGATGAGAAGATACTATAGATGTCAAAGGGTTAATTTAGGATTTAAAGCACTTTAAACTCTTCCCTAGTGGGATTACCACATGAGAGATACAGGAGAAAAAGACTCTTTTGGGATACAAAGTTATGGGAGAAAATAAAAGCTGGTGAAAAATGAAATGAAAGGGATATATATATATATATATTTTCCTCCAGATCTGGGAGACCATGTATTAATTTATTTTGTGTGTTAAACAGAGTGTCCAATATATAGCAGGCATTGAATAAAAATTTATTGTTGAATATGTTGGTAAAGATACAAATTGTTACATAACTGTAGCACCTATTATAAATCTGCAACGAGTTATTACTATTGCTATGTGGTTGTTTTTCATAAGAATTATATTATTATATTATATTATATTATAACTAGTTATATTAGTTATATTATAACTAAGTAGTCACTTACTCTTAGGATACAAGAAAAATGAAGAAACAATGTTCACAAGGTCACTTTACCATACCTTCTATGGCAGAAAGAGAGGTGGATATGAGTGAGAGAACAAACTACCTCACCAGCGATTAAATCTTTGGAAAGAATCTTCCAGGAGTATAGGAGTATAAGGAGAATTATCTATGTTAATCTCTTTATAACACTTAGAAAAGGACTGCCATAGTGTTCAATAAATGTTAGCTATTACAAATGTAATATATAACATTGTTATTATAATAATAACAATGTTGTTATTTTTATTACCTGTAGAGAATTTTAGGGATATATTAATATATTCCTTATCCTGTTACCCAGGACTTTCACTAAGTCCAGGCCCAGGCATCCATAGTTGTTATAAGCTCCTTTGTTTATTCTAAACCCAGTCGTTGACTTACCCTGTCTCTGTCCCAGGGAGTCTAGTGAGCTAACAGAGTGAGAAAAGACACGGCTGAGGAGCTCTGTGTCTGGTTCCTACTCTGTCATCTCTTATACTGGTCCTGGGGCCAGGGAGAGACAAGAGCCATGTTCTGTGTCATTGGTTTTAAAACTCTCAATGATTCATGCCCTTCATGCATTTCAGAGATGGATAAACATGATGTTTAAGGACATTTTTATTCATTTCACTTTAGATGTCATGTTTAGACTGTGGAAAATGAACCTAACAACATTTTTTTGATTCTAAATGCTATAAGCCAGAAAGATAGTTAGCTTACAGAAAGACATCCAAATGCTAACTGTCCCCAGTGCCTCGTAGGTATTTCCAACTCAATGTATCTAAAATGAGTTTTATCATCTCTCTTCCTTATTTTGCTCCTGTTAGAGCATTTCCTTTCTTGGCTAAACAGCCCTGCAATCCAAACAGTCTTGCAATCTAGAAACCTAGGGTTTATCCCCATTTGTTGTACTCTCCACCTATTCACCCCAAACAGTAGATTAGTCATATGTTTATATGAATAATTCTTCCACAGCAATTCCTGCTCTTCAACCCCCGACTTGCTCCAGGCCGTCCTCTCTTGCTAGAGTGTGAAACTGTCCTCTGCCTCAGCCCCTTTGCCTGACACACAGCCCTCTGTACATCACTCCCCTGCTTGAAGCCCTCTGTTGGCTTCTCAAAGCCTACAGGATAAGGTGCAAGCACTGTGGTACAGACCAGAAGGATCTCCATAGCATACTGGGCAGCAATATGCTAAACAGCGAAGGAAATAGGCTTTGGAATTCCACAGAGCTGGACTGAATCATCATTAACTAGCTGTGTAAACTTAGGAAAGTAACTTTTCTATGGCTCAGTTTCCTCACTTATAAAATGGAGATATTAATGATGTCTTCACAGAACTCTTGAGAATATTAAATTATGTATGGCATTTATCATAGTGTTTGATACCACATAGAGTTAAGTCCTAAATAAATAGGGGTAGTTTTCATTGATACCATTATGATTAATTGTGATAACATAATCTGTCTCCAATTTATCTTTTTTATACCTATCTTTCCACCCCCACTTTCCTGTGTGTCCCCGCTCCCTGACTCTCCTCTGTACTCAGGTAACAAGGGACTTCTCACTGTTCTCTGAGCATGCCCTTGATCACAGCTCCCTGATTCTGCACATGTCAGTATTTCTGCCTGGATTTTTCCTTTCCACATTCTCTGGTTAGCAAATTCCAATTTATCTTAAAGATCTAGTTCAAATAGTACCTCTTTTATGAAGCCTTTTTATGTAGTCCTCTTTATAACTGCACTCAGTTCACACTCCCATTGTAGGTGTAAGGACAAAGTATGGTGTTATCAGGTATCTATTTTATTAAACACTAAATTAACTTCTATAAATGGTAAGAAAAGTAACTATTTCAAAAATAAAATACTTTGTGGAATGACAGTAATTTCTATTGCAATTCAGGAGAGTAAATATATCTAAGAAAAATAATGATCAGTCATTAAATACTTCCATCATGTTTTCCGAAGCTCCAAAATAAATTCTCCAACCTCTTCTAGTTTCTTTCTTTTTTTTTGTTGTTTTTTTTTTTAGAGAGGGGCGCTAGACAGTGTCTTGGAATCTGATCCATCAACAAATAATTACTCTGCATACGTTATCTACACCACACTGTTCCAAGTCTTCATCAGATCATTAAAAGTGCTGCACCTAATAAAACTGCATTCTGTCATGTAACATGGACAGATGGTTTTCCAATAGATAATGAGGATTATCAGTGTCATTCTTCAGAGACACAAATTCTGATAATAGTAATGTGTCGGCATATACATTAATGGTCTTTTTTAAAATTTTGGTGACATCATATTATAATCTGGCATTAATGACCCAGTTTGGATCCAGAAGCTATTCTATAAAGTTTTTGCTCACAAGTAACTGATGACAATTGTGAAAAAAACATTTCATTTGGTTGTTTGTCATTTGTAGCAGTCGATGGAACAAACTCAGCCTGTATGATGCTTTTGATCCCCTCTGTACCAGTGGATGCCTTCAGGAAACCAGCAAAGGTGGGTACTAATCAGAACAATTTTCCCAGAAAGGACCTTCTCAGTCACCCAGCAGGCAGAGGGATATTTTAGGGCAGTTTTCACTGTAGACACTTCTCCCCTCAGACATCATTCTAAGATAAGTGATTGCCTTCCTTCCTTCCTTCCTCCCGTAGAAAAGAAATATCTCTCTGTGGAATTTAAAATTAAATTATGTTCAAGATTACTAAAGGCCACTATATCATTTCTTGTCAATCTGTAGTAGAGGAAGAATATTCCAAGGAGTTTCCATGAATTGAGCTATTTTTTAATGCCAAGGATTTAGAAACGATTCATGATGCTTTAGGAATATTGACCAGCAACTTATTGTGGCCTCAAAAGCAAGCTTGGCTTTTCTAGACTGTTAGATTTGCAGTGTGATAAGGTGACTCTGGAAAACCCACTGGCTCCATAATCCACTGTAGCAGGAGGTTTCAGGGCCAGCAATATAGTTGCTTCAGAAAGGTCTGTAGCAAACGATGGTATAAATACCTGTCCTCCTACTGTATTTACTTAAAACAATAATAGCTTTTCTAAAAATTAAATACCTGTTGTGTGCTAAAAACTACATTATATACTTAATATGTATTATCTTTATCAATATTCAATATCACCTCATTGAAGAGAAACTGAAACTTCCCGATCTAGAAGCTGGCTGAGCCACATAGCCGGCAAGTAAGTGATGAAACTGAATTAGAACCCAAATGCACTGGAGTCCAAATTCCCCATTTCCCTTCCTGGATTTCTGCCTCCTAAAATGGATGGCATTTTACTCTATTCTAACAGGAATTATTTTATTTCATTTTTAAAAGGTCTATTATTTGATGTTGTGTTGTAGCTGATATTCAACCACTTTTTTCCCCATGGATATTTTTATGACATCAATATCAAGGAAATAGAGATTAAGGAGAGAACATAAATCAAGTAGCTCTGCTTCAATAAAAAGAATTTTTAAAAAAATGTATATGTCCTTTTTTATGGATTTTGTTTATGAGAAAACAAAGGTTCATTTATTTACAGTTTAGCTTTTATGTTTTATATTGTGCAATAAGATAGAATATTAAGAACTTATCCTAAATATGTTCCAAGCAGAAAGCCTTCTTATGTAGTATAAAATTAACAAATATTTTTGGATGATAATAATGATGTTTCAATTGATGGTACCAGAAAGGACATTTATGGAATACATTATTTTCAAATTTCTTGATATGTGCAATCTGTTTCTCTCTCCTCTTTTTTCATTGAGAGGAGGTCTTGCTCTGTCAACCTGGCAAGAGTGCAGTGATGTCAGCCTAGTTCACAGCAATCTCAAACTCCTGGGCTCAAGAGATCCTCCTGCCTTAGCCCCTGGAGTAGGGGGGACCACAGGCAGGCGCCACCAGCCCAGTTAATTTTTTTCTATTTTTTGGAGAGATGGGATCTCGTTCTTGCTCAGGCTGGTTTTGAACTCCTGAGCCATCAAACCTGAAACATGTTAAACTTTTCCTGTTCATAAAAGTAAGTTCCTTTTTTCCCTCTCTACTACAGACCTAGATACTCATTATAATTATTCTTTACCTTTTAGTTGCATGGGCATGTGTGTATCTATATGTATAAGAAATGTTATACAGAAGAGTTGATGAGAAGAAATTAGAATCTCTCCTAACCCCAAAATCAAATTTAATAACATAGAAAGAGCAAGTGTCATAGAACATGTGCTAAAATTGGAAGATTTACCCAGACGTGTGTGTAGAGCCCATGTAAATTCATGAAGCTCTCCACACTTTTCCAAGATTATCTTTTGAAGCTTTGTCTGACACTGTGTTCCCATAGCAGTTGGTACATTCCTGTATTAACATCTGTCTCATCATATTTAATTATTAGTGTACTTACTTTTCTCTACTAGGCTGTGAGTTTCTTGAAGACAGAAGCATCATCTCGTATGTCTGTATAGCTGCATTTTATGGCATATACTAATAGTAGCCTCCCTAGAGCTATTAAATTAACCCAATAAGGTTATCTTCTCTTCTTCCTTTTTTTTTTAACTGGGACTTTTTCAAAGAGGCCTTCCCTATAGAAGTATATTCCAACCACTCCCATTATCCTCAATATTTATTTTCTTTTGAGTATTTTATGCAAGTTTTATTTATCAGTACAATGCCTAGCAATAAGAACATAGAAAATGTAGATTTATTGTGGGCACAATAAATCAGTGTTAAATGAATTAATGAAAGGCAATTATATATATTTTATAGTATTAATTAAATTATCACAAATGATAGTTCTGCAAAAAAACACTCTTTATACAGTCCATGAAGACTGTGTTGCCTGAGTAAAAATAGGGAGAAAAGTAAACTGTAAAGGAGATAATTGAACTTGCCCAAAGTATTTGGCACTTTATTACAGTCAGTGATTCTCACTTTGAGTGCCTGGGAACTTTGCAAAATATTGGTGCCTGGATCCCACCCTCAGAGATTCTGGTTTAATTGACTTTAGGTGTGGTTTTGGTGGAATGATTTATATAGCTGCCATGTGCTTTCAATGTGCAGCCAAGGCTGAGGACCACTGGTTTTGAATCACTATCTAATTATTATTTAGTGTCCTCCTGTGCACAATGGTTCTCATTCATGACCCTAACTTTGCAATGAGATACTTTTCAACTGAAAGGGCTTTGCAATGATTTCTGGAATTGAATAGTAAAGAGTAAACTTTCTTCATTTGCAAGTTCTATGTTTGTATGATGACTTAATACCTCCATTCCCATCCAAGCACATCTTCTAATAAGCCTCATTTTTCTCTGCCCTCTCTTGCCACCCTCAAAACCAAATTGTACCAAGGCTTATGGCTTATTCACTACATCAGTGAACACTAAAAATACTTCGAATTGCTTACGTCTGTTTCAACTTCTAATATGTTGGATATTGAATAGTTATCCAAGAGGGTTGATATCGGAGTTTATATCAAGTAATATTATTGATATAATCTATAAGGCACATAACATAAGTAAAGGGCTAATAACCGGGCTTTCGGCTAAATTAAATAAGGCAGGCTTCTACTGTACCCTATTTCAGCCATCTCCTTTAAGGCAAATTTTCCCCATTCCTGATCTCTATAATTTAAGATGGCACAAAGCAACCAAAATGATTATGAAGATAGAAAAAATAACCTGTTTGGAAAGAGAGAGGGAACAAGAGTTATATACTAACAGAAGGAGAGGGCTAGAAAACAATTCTTAAAATTTTCTCAGCATATGTGGCACTATTACAAGACTTGGATACTGGCTGTTCTCTTGCAAAGAAAACAGAAAAGCAAACAAGCAATAGAGAGTTTGGTTAGACTTAAAGACCATATAGGAAATTGAACTTGAAAATAATTTACAAAGGACATTCTGAATTCTCTATCTCTAGAATCTTTAAAAATAGCTTTATGGGCATAAACATATTTGGAGACAGGAGGCTAAACCAGATGACCCTTTCAAGAATCTTCCAGGAAAAAAATGTATAGATAACAAAAGTTTGTTTTAAAAGGAATTCCTTTAAAAATAAAACTAGAAAGCATCTATTTGGTTATTCAGAATAAAAGTTAATTTCATTTTCTTTCTCTAATTCGCTCTTTTGCCCAAAGCACATTTAAATTCTGAGTCTCAATAAAGCTGCAATGGTAATCATAAAAGATTCAAGAGTATTCGTTTCTCATTTTATTACTGTAAAACTACTGCCTAAATTCTACCTATTTCTATAGGCTAAAAACAGCTACTAGAGGAGCAATATCTACTGTCCTAATCATCACTAATAGCTCTTGATGGAATTGAGAGTATTGAAACACCATCGTTTTCGTGTAGCTGGATACACAGAATAATATTATGAGAAATGTGTTAAATCATGTATTTCAGACGCCTTTTCTTAACAAGATTAGTGCTAAGGGCTGTTCTTACAAAGAAACAGAAAAAGAGCTAAAATTCCTTCTGAGGGTTGTCAATGCAGGAGGCTATAAAATGATGCCCCAAGAACTTGAAAATGAGAGAATAAGACTGGCTCTGAGAGTTAACTGAGAGATCAAAGTGCAGCAGAGCAGAAATATGCAAAATTGCCTCAAAGGAATGGAATGACTCCTGAGCCTGCAGGGTTTGACCAAGGCCAAACTAAATGTATGAACATTTCTAAAGATAGAATATTTTACTCAAAAGGGGATTGGTTAGTTATAGAAGCACAGAAATAGGCAGAACCTGGATGTCTCTAGGGCAACCTGGCCTTGCCATGTTATCCTTAGCTTCCTTTGTAGGCTTCGTAAGGTGGGAAAATGTTCTCATTGTCCCCATGTTGATTCATCACTAAGTTGTCACTCTGGTGTGTATTCAGCCCTGTGCACTTTTATACCAGAATTTTTCTGAACTGGCTCTATTTCATTCACCTGTGATATCCCCACCGCCCACCATAGTGGCAAATACAGTGGATATGCAGTATTTTTTTAGTTGAATTAATAGCCCTGAGAACTGATAAGGGAGAACCCACAGGCCTTTGAGTCCAGGATTTTGGAATAAAAGACCAAAATTTAACTACAGATTATTAAGATTATCAATAGAATAATTTGGGCAGGATCTTCAGCAACCCCACTTTATTGAAGTAAACAAATTTCTGTCTTCAGAAGAATTGTCTAACCAAAAGAGGAACTATTTAAAGTGAAATGTGCACTATAAAACAGAATACAATGATTTTCAAAAACAGGAGAGACTACACGTGGAGTTAAGAAATCTGGGTTCCGTTCTTCCCAGTAATTAGCCTTGTGAGTTTTGACGTCCTTTCGCCACAGTTTACTCATCATTAAACTCAGGTATGGAAATAGGTAATCTCTGATGTCCTTTCCAGGACTAAAAGAAATAAGGAATGATAGGTTAGGCAGATCTCAAATCAAAGCTTTCAGCAGTAACTAGGACAAACTGACAACAAGATTTTTAGCAATGTCAAATGGAAAGTTTGGTCTATAAAAACTTTAATGGTGTTCTATCATTCATAGTGTACATATTCAATAAGTATTTTAATAAGTGCCCTTACATATATTTATATTTAAGTATATTTAAGTACTATGTGTATATATATATACAGTATATTTAATAATTGTATAAAATATAGATTAGATGTGCCCAAAGTAATTTCTCTATGTAGAAATAATGTACATTGGCTTCTGCAGGCTAAACTATTCTAATAATTTTAACTTTTTCTCATAATGTTGATTGTCTATCTTCCAAATTGTTTTTATTTTACATCTTCTTGCTGAATACTAATATTTTATCTTTCTTTTAAATTATGAAGTTAGGCACAATCTTTAGTAAGAACCTAACCAACCAAATATGGAAATAGAGAGACAATATTTTATTGTTCTTTTTATATGCTGTATTTATGTCCGAGTATCCCAATTTCAGACTAGTTAACGTTTTGTCATTCTTTAATGTTATCTCTTGTACTTCCAACCTTCAAAACAGCACTAATAGTACATTATAACCCTAATTTTACACTAAACATCATAAAAGAAGCATTTTCTCATATTGCTATAAATTTTTCTAATTGTTTAAATGGTTTGATAATATTCCATTGTGTCAATGCACCAGAATTTGCTAAATCATATTACTTTTTTTATAATTTGGTGGTCTTTGCTAGTACAAATAAAATAAAAATATAAAATTGTCTGAACATTTTGTTTAAAGTTCTTTTTAGTCGTGGATTCAGAAGCGATAAGAAAGGACAATATTTTAAGCCCCTTTATGCTTATTGGCAAAATTATTTCCAACATGTTTTTCTTACAAAAATATTTATGATGCATTGTTCAGAGATAAAAATAGTTTGTCAAATATCATCTTTGTATGGTTCTTGTGTACACTGAGGAATTAGCATAAGATTAGTGGTAGCTATCTCTTAGTGGTGAGATTATGGATCATTTTAACAGTTCTATTGCAGTTCTATGTAATAAAATAAACTGCACATATTTAAAATAAATAATTTGATAAATTTTGACATATATATTTACCCATGAAATCATCCCGTAATCAAGCCACCACCCCCAAGTTTCCTCTGCTCCTTGGTAATCTCCCCGCCCCCATCCCTCTCATTAGTCCCCAGATAGCTTTCACTTTAAATTAGTTTGTATTTTCTGTAAGTGGACATGAATGAAATCATACAGAATGTACTCCGTCTGGCTTCTTTTACTTTGAATAATATGTTGCAGCATGTATTAATCATCTATTGATTTGTATCCATTGTGTGGACACACCACAGTTTGTTTATTCATTTACCTATTGATGAGTTTTAGACAATTAGAATTTCTGAATGTCCATTACTGGTATGTAGAAATATTGACCTTCATATTAATATGGTATCCTGCAAAAATACTAAACTCATTTATTAGTTCTAGAAGATTTTTTTTTT
>CAUYSK010044513.1:0-15666 GCA_963575035.1 Avahi laniger | reverse complement strand
GAAAAAGTGTAGAAAATTTGCATGAACTGGCTCTTACTAGCTTACCCATAAAATATATTATAGGGTCAGCGTGGTGGCTCACGCCTATAATCAGAGCACTCTGGGAGGCTGAGGTGGGAGGATCTTTTGAGCTCAGGAGTTCGACACCAGCCTGAGCAAGAGCAAGACCCCATCTCTACTAAAAATAGAAAGAAATTAGCTGGACAACTAAAAATATATAGAAAAAATTAGCCGGGCATGGTGGCGCATGCCTGGCTGAGGCAGTAGAATTGGTTGAGCCAGGAGTTTGAGGTTTGCTGTGAGCTAGAATGACACCACGGCACTCTAGCTCAGGCAACACAGTGAGACTCTGTCTCAACAAAAAAAAAAAAGTTAAATAAAATTTTTATTGCCAAACTTTTTCTAGCTTTTTACGTGCTTATGTGCATTATCAATCTCTAATAAGGAGTTTTAGTAGTTAGCATTCCCCTAACTTATTTAACCATATAATCCTATTTTTTGATCTTTCAAGAAATACCTGTGAAAGCCTATGGAACTGAGCTGTCCAATATACTAGCCACTAGCCACATGTGGCTATTTAAATTTAAATTTTAATTAATTAAAATTAAATATAATGAAATATTCAATTCCTCAGTCACACTGACCACATTTCAAGTACTCAGTAGCCACATGTAGCTAGTGGTTACCGTATTGAACATTGCAGATAAAGAATATTTCCATCACAAAAAGTCCTATTGGACAGAGCTGCTATAGAACATAGACGTCAGTGGAACACACTGAAAACCTTGGAAAAATCCATAATTTCCCCTATTGACTTGTCAGATAAATGTAATAGCCACTATATTACCTACAGGAAGAGACTCTTCCATTGATTTGTAATGGCTTCATCATTATATTTAAAGTTTCTAATCTGTGTATGAATTTGTTTTTATATTGTTCCATTGATATATATATTTCTGCTCCAATACCATACAGCTTGTTGTAAGTCAAGCTTCTGCACCTTTTTCCCTAAGAGCAGAAATGAAGAATTCTTACATGGAATAGGAAGTTAAACTAGAAGGGATACTAAAGACCCCTTCTAAGACTCAGTAAATGTAAACATTTCTCTGCAGAACTTGATTTATATTGAGTTCTAGACACCATTATTTATTCTATAATTATTTATCCGCTACCTCCCTGACAAGCACTGTTTTAGGCCTTGGGGTTAAAATGGTAAACAAGGCAGAGAAGGTCCCTTGTTCTCTTATTTCCATGGAGTTCACATTCTTGTTTTGGGGGGCGGGGATAATATTGACCAGTAAATAAATAAACTATCAGATGGTCATGAGTGCTATGCAAGGAATTGAAATTACACTGACAGAGAGTGACTGGTGGCCTCTTTATTTTGGCTGATCATGGGAAACCTCTGTAAATAAGTGACATTTAAAGTGAGATCTAACTTAGAAAAGGAGTCAACCACTAGAAGGTGCAGACAAAGCTAGTACACCAACCCTCAAGAAAGAAAAAGCATGGTGTGTTTGAGGAATAAAAAGAAAGTCGGTGTGGCTGGGGCTTGGTGAGCAAGGGGAAGAGTAATAGGAAATGAGGTTGGGGAAGTAGCTGGAGCCATGTATCATGGGAGGATTTCGTAAGCTAGAGTAGGAAATTTTCATTTTTTGTCTGACTCCGATAGTGAGCTACGAGAGGGTCTTAAGCAGGGGAAGGACATGATCTAATTTAAAATTTTAAACAATTATTCTGATGGCTGTATGGGGAATTTACTGGAGGGGATCAATGATGGAAATAAGGAGACCTCTTAGGTAAGGTCAAGCAAGAGATGGTGACCAGATTGACTAAGGTGATAGTAGTAAAGATGGAAATCATTGGACAGATTATTTTGGCTGTAGAATCAACAGGACATGTTATAGATTGGTTGTGAGGTATGAAAAAAATAGAAAATTCTGGGGTGATGTCTATATTTCATTATATAGTATTAGGTTCAATTACCAGTCTGATTATTATAGGCAAAATTGGCACACATAAGACACCAATTATATTTTAATCAAGTGAATAAATTTGCTTTAATATTAATACATGTCTTTCTCCTAAACACATTTAAGCTACTAAAGCATAAGCTTATGCTCATGCCTTTATTAATTATGAGAATCTGGTTCCTAAGAAATAGGGGTTTATGTTACAGACACATCAGCTATGGACAGTACCTATGGACTATTCTGCTGAAGTATCCAAGCCAGTAGAGTGAATGAAGCAGAGAATATTGCATGCCCTAAGTACAAAAGTTCTATGGGGAATCTCATATTTTATTTTTAAAATTCATGCTGATTTTGCATTAAATGCTATAATATACCCATGTTTATGTTAATAATTAAAATATTTTAAGTTTCTGATTAAAATATTTTAAGTCAATAATTGTTTAGCTCTTCTCCCCTAAAGCTGGTGAAATTGAAGCTCTAGGAAGATGCACTGTAATTAGCCTGTGTTTGTTTCTTGGTATTTGTTTGCTGTTTGATACCTGCTGGAACATGTATCCATTTTTCAGTGGTCCCCAACCTTTTTGGCACCAGGGACCGGTTTCTTGGAAGATAGTTTTTCCACGGACGGAGCTCAGGCAGTGATGCTTGAGGCCTGGTTCCTAACAGGCCACAGACCAGTACTGGGCTGCAGCCTGGGAGTTGGGGACTGCAGATTAAGAGAAGCACAGACCACATTTGTGAGCATTTGCAATTTGGTACTACTTGAAACAGCAGCCAAAGAGGGTGCAGAGGGAAACTACATTTAGAAACTATCAACTTTTATAATAGTCACTTAAAATGAGCAGAATGGCTGCACTTTTGTAATGTTTTTAAAGACATACCTGAATGAGGCTATCCCTTTTTTTCTTTTTAAGGAACGTGAGTGAGTAAAAGTCACAATTCTGGAATAGTATGTTTTCAATGAAACAAATGTATGTGGATTACTACTTCATTCAATAGCCAACAGGCATATTTTCCCAAAAGTTAGGAGACTTGCTGCATGCCTTAGAAAATCCTTGTTACTTTAAGACCCTAATGTATATTTTTGATCTCATAAAGTAAATACTTACACATCTTATAATGTCTATAATTCTTGTTTATATCCAGTGTAATTAGTATTTTTAAGCATTTCCATTCATTAAAAATCCATATTGAAACAGCATTAACTCCTCTAGTTAAAGGTTACTGCCTTTAAGATATTTTAATAAATAGCCCCAGTGCTTTATTAGAACTTTAAAAGCTCTTAAAATTAATTCAACCTAGAAATTTACAATAGATTACATAACAGTGGTCTAGAAAAGGCATTGGCAAAGTTTTTCTCTAAGAGGCTAAACAGTAAATATTTTAGACTTCACAGGTGACTCCCTTTGCCATAAACAATATGTAAACAAATGAGCATGGCTTTGTTTCAATAAAACTTTATTTACCAAAAGAGGCACTGGGCCAAGCTTGGCCCTGCAGGCTATAGTTTGCTGACTCTTGGACTAGAAAACTAGAATTTGCAGAGATTTTAAAATAGGATGACAGTATTTAAAAATTGGCAAAGATGAGAGCTTAGACTTTGAATCATAGAATGTAGAGCTGGAGGAAACTTAGAAATCATAGAATTACTTGGAAATGTCTTAAAAATACAGGTGCCCAGACCCTACCCCCAGATATAGATCATGTATGTTCCTTAAAGTCCCCATAGATAATTCTGATGTACATCCCTGGCTAGAACTTTTATTTATCTGATCCAAACACCTCAGTTTACAGATATTGAAGCTGAGGCCCAGAGCTTAAGTGACTTCTCTAAGTAGCTGATCAATTGCATATCCAAACCGAATCCTATGTTTTCAACTTCCAATCTAATGTTTCTGCTGAACCAGCAGCTTTTTCCTTTATATCAACAGATAATCAGAATGGCTCCTCTTGAATTGTAAGTTTTCCCTTCAACTTAGTTTTCATTACTTTTTTATTTAATTTTATAATAGTTTTCAAATAGTGTGCATTTTAATGATTTTAGGATTAATATGAAAAAATAATATGTTCTATTAAAATTAAACCTTTGTTTAGGAATTGTTCTACATTGTGAATTCTTTTTGTTGTTAGTTTTTGAAACAGAGTCCCACTCTGTTGACTGGGCTAGAGTGCCGTGGCATCAGCCTAGCTCATAGCAACCTCAAACTCCTGGGCTCAAGCAATCCTGCCTCAGCCTCCCAAGTAGCTGGAACTACAGGCATGCACTATCATGCCTGGCTAATTTTTTCTGTATATATATTTTAGTTGTCTGGCTAATTTCTTTTTATTTTTAGTAGAGACGGGGTCTCGCTCTTGCTCAGGCTGGTCTCGAACTCCTGAGCTCAGAACGATCCGCCCACCTCGGCCTCCCAGAGTGCAAGGATTACAGGCGTGAGCCACCATGCCCGACCTTACACTGTGAATTCAATATTAGCTTCATTTAGTTACAGAAACTGGAAGATATAATAAAGTAAACCCTGTAATCACAGGGTTTGTGTATACTAACAACACATTAACATCATTGCTTCACTCTCAGGTTAAGAGAACAATTTTCTCCCTGGGTCAGTTAGCTTTGGTTAAAAAAAAAAAAGAGAGAAAGAGAGAACAATTTTCTCTGAATTAGTATTCACTCTTCTTATGCCAAAATTAAGCTTACAAGAGCACAGAGTCATGCCATGGCTAGTTCATCTTTGATGACTTTGTAGCTCTATATGAAGAGACAAACAAATGCTTTATTTTCAAGAAATCTTTAGGGTCCATTATTACCATCCCAGATATAGGTAACAGGGAAGGAAACTAACTTTTTTTGAGGGCCTGCTGTATATCAGACAATGTGCCAAATGTTTTCATGCGTATTTTTAATTCACATAACAACCCTGTGAGGGTTTTGTTACTATCTCATTTTACAGATGAGGAAAATGTGGCCCAGAAAGAGGATGAATAACTTGCCCAGGGTCACATAAATAACAAGTGACAAAGTCAGAGCCTCAACCTGAAACATAGAAGTATAACATGTTTTGTAGGATTTTACAAATAGGACTATGAGAAGGTCATTGTCTCCCCAATTCACTCACCTTTCTTACGGTTCACCCAATCTTACTTACCAGCCACCAAGACCAAGTACACAGATCAGCAACAGAGGAAAACAGACAAAGCACAAAACTAAAGTAAGAATAGAAATGTTACAGAAGATACAAAAATCTCGAGATCTCATTTGTCCATTTTTCTCTAATTCATATTTTATGACTCCCTTTGTAAAATGTTTCATTCATCTGGTACATATTTATTGAACCTCAGATATGCCAGTCACAGTGTTCACCATATAGAAAGGAAATATTCCTATGATGGTTATAGATGGCTCTTAGTTCTTTTGCTAGGTCCCCTTCCATCTTCTTTTATCCCACCTTGTTAATAATGTTGTCATCATCCTCCCATTCACCCCACTGAAACCCCCAAACCATTTCAGAATTCTTCTCTCCTATCCACCCTTCTCTGATCACTTACTGAGTCTTATTCTCTATCTGCAATATCTATTCCTCCTTTCTCCATTCCTACTACCGTTTCCCCTGGCTTAGGTCATTACCTCCTGCCTTTACTTTGAATGAAAATCTAATTGATCTCTACCTTCAGTTTCTTTCCCTACCAGTTAATTCTGTATATTATGATTGAATTATTAATCTAAGCCTTGACCTAGCCATTTCCTCCAGTATAAATTTCAAACTCCTTCACCTGGAATTCAGTCTGTTACCACTTAGCTTCTAATGATCTTATTCTTCTAACCCTCACCTACACCCCTACTACTCCCACTTAATTCCAGCCACCCTGGACTACTCAAGATTCTCTCCACACTTAACAGTATTCTTGCCTCTCTGTATTCTTAATGCCCTTCTCCATGCATCCCGCTCTACCTGGCCTTCAAGAGCCACCTTTTATGGCACTTTCTCCTTGAAGCCTTTCCTGATCTGAGTCCTTCTTTTCACCCTCCTAGCTGGGAGTGACTGTTCCCTTTTCTGAATAGGTTTCTTACCTCATTGACTGTAGGCCACCTTATACATCTTTGTATCTCTCACAGCACCTAACATTAGGTCCTCAGTAGGTGTTCATTAACTAAACGAATTGTATATGCAGTATATGTCCACTGTAACAGAAGAGGCTTAAGCTAAGAAAGGGTAGGAACTGTGACTATTTCATTCTCATTCTGCATTTCCAGCCCCTAGAACACAGGAAACATTCAAACATTTATTAAGTAAAATACATTATAGTTATCAGTTATTGGGATATAAATTTCCTGATGGCATAACAGATATCTAGAAATACTTTATGTTGTATTTTTAAAAATCTTAGTACATGTTTGTTTTATATTGACATACCTTATATAAAGATCATATATTAATATTCTCGCTTTACATAAGAGGGATTGAGACTTAAAGAAATTAAGTATTAATAATTTATTTATGATCACACAGCCAATGAGTAACAGAACTGAGTCTAAAATTCAAATCTTCAAATGTGAAGTTTAGAGTTCTTTTTCTTAGCCAAGGGTGGTTTGACCAAAGGCTAGTTTAGTTCTATTTGCATTCGAATTTTAGAGTTAAACTGTTGCAGTCGTGCTGTATGGAATATAATTAGGGCTTTGATTAATGCTTTGTCTGTGTGCTGGATATGTTAAAAATCAAATAGATAAAACATAAACTATTTTTTTTTTTTTTAAACATAAACTATTTATGAAGAAAATCTTAGCCCTGCCTCTGGACACTCCCTCCAAGGTAGAGATGACTGTCTATTTAGGCACTCTTCTCCCCTATTCCTAGCTGAGTTGACTGTTAAGGTGTGAATATGATTTCAGCAGGCAGCGTACAGAGCAGGTGTCCAGATATTTGCCAAACTGTGCAATCTGACACTCACCATATTGCAGCATACATTGAAGGTATGGGGGAGAGATGCTGTATCCAGGGAGCCTTGCTTGACACTCATGCAGTTATTCCCCTTATGTTAATATACTCTTAGATGAAGTCAGATCAACAAGCTGATTACTTAGCTTTCACCAACTTGCTTTTACCAGATTGCTGTTTTCCCATTCGCCATCAGGCTAGATATTAAGGATCATTATAGAAAATAATCCTATCAAACTGTTGCATCTATCATAAGGATATTGTGAGACTATTCATTGATACACTGTGTCTTCTTTTATTAAAATTTCTTGAGAAAAAACTATCTGACTTTAATACAAAGACTTCTTTTACCTCTTCTGAGCAGTTGCTTTGCTTTTACCTTATGAACATTGTGAATGTTTAACTTAATCCTCTCTGGTTTGCTGCCAAAAAAGTTTAGAGCTAAATCTGTGGCCCACCCATACCAAATGTGCTCTATGCCTCATTAACTTCATTCCTGGCTCCAGTTTATGTCTCTGCTCTATTTATTCTTTTTTTCTTAGGAAAATCTTAATTCA
This sequence comes from Avahi laniger, assembly GCA_963575035.1. Taxonomy (NCBI): domain Eukaryota; kingdom Metazoa; phylum Chordata; class Mammalia; order Primates; family Indriidae; genus Avahi; species Avahi laniger. The sequence continues at coordinate 8,205 of CAUYSK010044513.1, read as the reverse complement.
TGCCATCTTATTATATATGTATTTTTTCTCATAAACAGCCTTATATTGTTTCTGCAGTAGTTCAGATTATGATATATTGTATGTACATAAAACCATCTTGGATGCTTCATAGTTACTTCATTTACTTTTGCTTTTTTTCTTAAGGGATAGATTTATTTTTATATAGGTTTTTGCAAAGTTTTGATTCCATGAAAATGGTTGTATCACAAAATTGTATTGTTTTAATGGGATAATCAAGTGGTAAAATAATCGGCCTGATGGCCATAATTAACTTGATGTTATAATTCTAGCCTTGTCTTTCACAACAGCATTACTGTTTTCTTACAATATGCTTTGTTTTGTACTCTCAATCTGCATGTGACAGTTTATTGCTATGTGATTTTTAGAAATACTGTTGTGCTGCCAGGTCAGTGCATAGCAGTTAACTCTCTTTTAACTCTGTGGAGTCTGCTAGGCTCATATATGGTGTCGTCTTCTGCACCCATCAGACTTCTTGTCTTTTTTAGCACCTTATTTTGAGTGATCACAAGCATATTAATCTCATTATATAGCTTGTCTTGCTCCTGCTCTAAGTTCATCATTCTGTTTTTGGAAAAGATAACGTGAATGGATATTGGTTTCTAAACCTCATTTGCTTTGATTGGTTTGGAGCTCTATCTGGATTTTCTTATTATCCTGCTAATATCATCAAATTGATAACACAAATATTATTTATACAATTTTTTAAACTATTCTAATACCTTCAAGTAAAATTATTTAGACTTCTCTACAAGTCTCTGAGGTAGGGAAGGCAGGAAAATGACCTTTTTACAGATGACAAAAACAAGGACAAAATCATTTCCATGAAGATGAGACTTGCAAATCAGTGGTAAAACTAGGGCTAGACCCAGGTCTCCTGATTGCTGTGCCACACTACCTTTTAAAAGGTCCAAAGAAGTTCCAACTTACATTGTAAACACTATATCATCTTTATGAACCTCTTAAGGTTAAGGATGGGAAATGGGTAAAGGTAAATTGTATCACTCATGCTCATAGCTGAGCAGTCTCAGAAATGAATTTCATTTGTTTACTGTCATGATTTTCTGTTCTTGAAATTATAGTTCCTTTTAACTACAACCCTTATCACTGTCACTTTCCATTATGGAAGGAGGAAGCAATATTTGCAGGGGGCAGGGGGAACAGAGTCTCACTCTGTTTCCCAGGCTAGAGTGCTGTGGCGTCAGCCTAGGTCACAGCAACCTCAAACTCCTGGGCTCAAGCGAGCCTCCTGCCTCAGCCTCTTGAGTAGCTGGGACTACAGGTGTGCACACCACCACGCCCAGCTAATTTTTTCTATATTATAGATAGGGTCTCACTCTTGCTCAGGATAGTCTCGAACTCCTGACCTCAAGCAATCCTCCCGCTTCAGCCTCCCAGAGTGCTAGGATTACAGGTGTGAGCCACCACCCCCAGACGAAAGCAATATTTTATCTTATCTCTTGAAAATTGATGTTGAAATGGAAACTATTTCGCTTGGTAATTAGTAACTTTCTTTTTTTGAGACAAGGTCTTGCTCTGTCACCCACACTGGTCTCAAACTCCTGGCCTCAAGCAGTCCTCACACTTCAGCCTTCTGAGTAACCGGGATTACAGACAAAGTGCCCTGCACTTTTTTTTTAGATTCTTTGTATTCATCTTTAATATAAAAATAATTTGCTACTGTTATCATGCATATTCATTAAAGTGCCAAATAATATGGTAAGTGCTGTGGTGTTTGGTAAAACATTAACTATAATTTTAACCAATCTCTGCATTTAAAAAGGAAATTAAAAATTCATGCTTATTGTCTACATGGAAAATTTCCATAGTTTGTATTCTAACTAATTGTTTACATACAGCGCATAAGCTCAAGCTACTTACAATTATAGTTGACCCTTGAACAACCTAGGGGTTAGGTGTGCTGACCACCCGTGTAGTCGAAAATCCATGTATAACTTTTAACTCCCTAAAAACTTTACTAATAGTCTACTGCTCACCAGAAGGCTTACTAATAACATAAACAGTCAACACACATTTTGTATGTTACGTTTACTAGATACTGTATTTTTACAATAAAGCAAGCTAGAGAAGAGAAAATATTATTAAGAAAATTACTATATAAGGAAGAGAAAATATATTTACTATTCATTAAGTGGAAGTGGATCATCGTAAAGGTCTTCATCCTGGTCTTCTTCATGTTTAGTAGGCTAAGGAAGAGGAGGGGTTGGTCTTTCTGTCTCAGGCTGGCAGAGGCAGAAGAAAATCTGCATGTAGGTGGATCCATTCAGTTCAAACCCATGTTGTTCAAAGATCGACGGTATATTTATTCTTTACCACAGCCCTATGAGAGTAGCTGTTATTTTACAGCCCCATTTTACATCCAGGTATTATATTCAACAGTAAATATTGTCTTTTGCCTCTCCTTCAGCTTCTGGAATTTCTCAGCAACCCTGGTCAGTACAAGATGGACCCTGTAGTCTTGAGTTACATGGACAGTCTACTGCGGCAATCAGATGTCTCACTATTGGATCCACCAAACTGGCTTAATGACCATATTATTGGGTTTGCCTTTGAGTACTTTGCCAACAGTCAGTTTTGTGACTGTTCTGACCATGTCTGCTTCATCAGCCCTGAAGTCACCCAGTTCATCAAGTGCACTGGCAACCCAGCAGAGATCGCCATGTTCCTTGAGCCTCTGGACCTCCCCCACAAGAGAGTTATATTTTTAGCCATCAATGATAACTCCAACCATGCAGCTGGGGGAACCCACTGGAGTTTGTTGGTTTATCTCAAAGATAAAAATAGCTTTTGTCATTACGATTCCCATAGCAGGAGCAACTCAGTCCACGCAAAGCAGGTAGCAGAGAAACTGGAGGTTTTCTTAGGCAGAAAAGGAGACAAACTGGTCTTTGTGGAAGAGAGAGCCCCTGCTCAACAAAACAGCTATGACTGTGGGATGTACGTGATATGTAACGCTGAGGCCTTGTGTCACAACTTCTTTAGGCAGCAGACAGAATCACTGCTGCAGCTACTTACCCCTACATACATCACAAAGAAGAGGGGAGAATGGAAAGACCTCATCGACAGACTTGCTAAAAATTAGCTGTCGAAGTATATTTGTGATTTTTGAAGTCTCCTCTTTCTGCCCTTCCCCATTTGTTGATGACTGCAATCTCAGTGCCTGAGGGAGGATGCCTAGTAGAGAGGAAAGCTTAGTATTCTTACTTTTTCCTGAACAAATGTTATCCTCTGCATTATCCTAATGGACAGTTTCACTTTAACCCTGCCTTGAGAGCAATATGGTCTGTGAAAATGTCTTGAAATCATACACCAAAACCTTACAACCAACTTATCTGAACATTTATTACAAACAAAGTTCAAGTAAGACTTTTCTTATTGGTATAAAATTAATTTCCTTTTGGTCCCCCTTGTCCACATTGGCTTATTCTAAAGAAAAAGCAGTGCTCTGGAAAACAAATCAAGAATATATGAAATCTAGAGGAATGCAAGGAAGGAAACTATAGAATAGAACCAAAAACTTGTTGCATGGCCTGCATAATTAAAGAGATCAACTGGCTGGAAGCAGATCAAGGCCTAACTTTATTCAAGACCTAAATATTATGAGAATCAATTATTCATTTCTTTGTGATATCTTGTCTATTCACTATGCAAAGGCTTTCCCAGGTATCTGCATAATCTTTGCAAATATTTGATGAGATGATGTTAGCCCATCTTCCTCCATCTGTTCCTATAATACTCTAAGAAAGGGGAAATTTGAGTAATTTCATTAAAATGAATGGCTGTGGTGGACCTGTTAGTTTGTTCACTGAGTGGGTCGACTTGCTACTCTGGATTGATAACAGCTTTTCTTTACCTTGTCTATTAGCCACACATACACTTTCTCCTTATATCCAAAGTTCTTTGGTTCTAAAACTCAGAGCTGATAACTTCCCATGGTTACCTGTTATTTCAGATAAATACTTCTGCTTTCTGATAGTTACAGGTTTTCCACCCTATCCTTAATCTGGCAGAGTTGTTTTCAGTTATATCATGGTGATTTCAGGACTGTTACTGTATCTGAAACTTACAGACTTACAGTTGGTTTATTCTTGAAATATAAAGGAAGAAAAGTGACCTTTCTCAACCCATTCGCTTAATTCAAAATGCAGACAATGTAATTTTTTAAATGTGGAATGAAGAATAAAAAGAAATGCTATCCCTCCAAAAGCACTGATCTCTTTTAGTTGTTTCAAATAATGAACAATCAGATGATATGTTGGGTACATATATTAATTCTGTTGCTAATAAGAATTAGATTGTAATGCATATGAGACTTTAAACCCAAAAATTAGCTCCACCATGAAACTTACTTCAGCTACCTCCCTAGCCTAACCCTGCCCCCAGCCCTCGTGGCCCAAAATAACCTCGCCACCCACTGACCACAGAGGGCAGTAACTCAGTTCCTTTTAGCCAGGAAGGGAAAACACAGTAAGTGTAAATAAGTACAGGTTACATAGCACGTCTGAGTGAACAGAAGTTGAAACTAAAAGTCAAAGAGAAAGCTACAAAAAAGTTTCCATTTCAAGTCATTATGTTTTGGATAAAAAGGAGACCTAATGAAAGATGGGGGCAGGGAAAAGATTAGGAACTGGCAATCAGCCATAGAGGTGAAATAGGGAGGGAGGGACCACAAGAGGAGTGACACAGGTTGCTAATAGGCCACAAGTGTAGGTAAAGATATGAAAGCAGTATTATTTCAGTGACTGTTGACTTAGGCAGCTAGTCTAGACTAGGAGAGTCAAATCCTCTCGGGGAAAAGTTGCCCATCTTTCTATCTTTCTAATAATGCAAAGTATGTTTGTTTAAATGTCAGTATCTCCCATTGAGAGTTAATGCATATGAGTGCAATTTTTCCTAACTCTCTAAGATTCATCCCAGAAATAAATTATTTTTTGAACTAAACTAGTAAGTCTTTAAAAAAAAAAAGATAAAATCGGAGATCTCCTTTTCCGCATATATGGCATGATTGGACTGTGCCACAGGTTAGTTTCCTTACATAACAGTTTGAGTATGTCATTTGTGAATGTTAGCATTATAAATGACAGGAGAATTTAAGAGTTGACTTGTATTTCTCTAGATGTTATAATAGCCCATAAGTTATACACCTGCTTAACCATATACCATTGATGTTACATGATACATGAAATAGGGAAAGGATCTTTTGATGATATTGTGCTCTCTTAGAGTCTAAAGGATCCATTATGCAAAATTCATCTTCAAAATACTCAAAAGGAAAGCAGGTTATTCAAAATTGGGCTAAGCAATTAGCAAACTGAATTACCCTGCTTTCAAATATCCTATTGTGTTGCTCCATAAGTATAATCACACTTGTCTGACCTGTGTCTCAATATAGAATTCAAAAAGGTCACTGTACATAAACCCAGCTGTAAATGGTGGTAAAAAAGATAAGTATCAGTGGGTTTTCTGTTTAATACTGTCTAAACCACAAATATTTCCACGCTTTGGGTAGGTATGTGTTGAATTTCACAAGCACTGGGCCTAACTAGATCAGAATAATTTAAAATTTACAAGTGGATTATATTTTTGATATGTACCTAATTATTTTGACTATTCTATAATTTTTACTATATCCATAGTGACCATATGTTTTAATAATAGACATTTCATTGCAGTGGCAAAGTAGAATTTCTCAGTTCCATGGTTATTTACTGATACCGAATGTGTTTTTTTCTGCCATCACTTAGAAAAAGAAAATATTTTTGGAAATTTGTACGCTGTGGTATTAGAGCATGAATGTTTCAATCAAATCTAAGCTCTGTCAGTTATAAACTTATAGCTTCAGGCTAATTTGAGATTCAGTGGCCTCATCGGCAAAATGAAGATAGTAGTCTGTTTAGGCAGGTACTGTAAGAATTACATATCATAGTAAAGTATACAATAGACACTAAAATCTTATTTCCTTTCTGTCCTACTACTCAGTTCCATTTTAAGACAAACAGCAAGTTTGAAAACTTGGTGTTACATTGCCATGCAGCTAAACAGCTGTGTGAAAAATGGCTGATAAATACTGTTATGTACAAAAGAGAAACTTATTTGAGAATGGTAAACAATAGCAAGAACTACCCTTTATACTGTGCAGGGTGCTTTCTGTGCACACACACACACACACACACACGTGGCAGTACTTTGCACATTATATATATGCATCTATATATTATTATATATGTAAAAGTACCTTGTACATTATTGAGTTTCTAGAGAAATATATGTATATAAAATCTCCTTTAATTCCCGTGTTTTAATAGGTATTATTCCCATTTTATATATAAGAAACAAACTCAAAAGCTTACTCACATGGCCCCCATCTCTTCTCAAACTTTTTCCACCCATTTGTTCCTCCCTTTCAAAAAATGGTAGCAAGAACTCCTTGCTTGAATATTTTAAATGTAATCTAGCCTCACTTTCTAAATGTCATATAATCAGCTGGTATATTACAGAAACCAATAATGAGAAATTGTCATCTCAATTAACTGCAATAACTGGCTCTGTTTTATGTATTACCTCATATTTGGATCAGCTCCTTATATCGAGCCCCTGATCTAAGATACTTTAAAAGCCCAACATTGTACTTCCTGTGTTAAATCACCTTCCATATTCCATGCATATGAAAGATGGGAAGTAGAACAAGAGCAGCAGCCTGGGGAATCTCATTTTAAAACGAAGGCTTAAAGGAATTGCATCAAGGAAATGGGAGTAAACAAAGATGCTCTGCATAAAAGTAGAAAAATTGGTCACTAAGTTCCAAAATGAGGCTGAAATTCCACTATGGAAAAATCAAGTGCTAAATGCACTGAAATGAAATTTTCTTATGTAGGGAAAAACTAACAACATGTCAGAGTGTCAAAGGAAGTGGTAGTCATCTTTAGTGTCAGTAGCAGGGAAGAGTTATCATTGCTCTGGAAAAAATTAATCTTAGATCCCATAGTTGGCATTAGAAGACAAGAGCTGCTTTCTGGATCTTTTTCCTCCGTGTACCGAAACCAAGCAAGCCATATTTAGAAGAAAACTCTTCCCCAATGATGCAAGCTCAGACAAGGTTTTCTACACTAGGCTTTGCTTCCCTAGCTAGCTCACACTCCAGCTCTCCACAGCTGCTACCTCGGTCTTCATTCCTCAAACCTGCAAAGCCCTCACCTCTAACTCTTACGCTCCTACTTCAAAGAGAAAATAGAAAACCATTAGACGCAAACTCCTTCAACTTCTCTTGATGGCAAATCTACAAACCTGCCTCTATCTGTCCCCATCTTTGAGCCTTCACTTCTATTATAGTGATCCTCAGAGCTAAGGCTAATCCCTCCATCTGTGCACAGGGATATCGTGCAAACAATTTCTTCACACGCACATATCATCAGCCTCTCTCTACTGGATTTTTCCATCAATATTTAAATGTGTAAAATCTCCACTATCTTAAAAATAAATAAAAATATGATGCCATGCTCCCTCTAAATACTGATCTCTTGCTTCTTCTCTTCACAGCCAGCTCTAAAGTGTCTATAGTTAGTGCACAATTCCTCACTTCCCTCCCACTTCTCAACCCACTTTAATCTGGATTCTGCCCCCAGTGCTCCACAAAAAGTTCTCAGTAAGAATACTAGTAGTTTTTATTTCATTAGTCCTCTTAGCAACATTAAATCCTCCTTTTCAAACCACTCTCCCTTTAACTGATGTAACACCTAGTTTTCTTCTTTGCTGATCACTCTTTTTTTTTTTTTTTTTTTAGGCAGAGTCTCACTCTTTTGCACGGGCTAGAGTGCTGTGGCGTCAGCCTAGCTCACAGCAACCTGAAACTCCTGGGCTCAAGCGATCCTCCTGCCTCAGCCTCCTGAATAGCTGGGACTACAGGTGTGTGCTACCGCACCTGGCTAATTTTTCTATTTTTTGTAGAGATGGGGTCTCGCTCTTGTTCAGAGTGGTCTTGAACTCCTGAGCTCAAGCGATCCCCCCACCTCGGCCTCCCAGAGTGCGAGGATTACAGGCGTGAGCCACCGTGCCTGGCCAGGTACTTGCCTCTTAGGTTTGTTATGGAAACGGGGCAAGAGCCTCACATCTAGTAAATATAGGAGAAATGTTTACCTCTCTCCATTAGCTACATTTCTTTTCTCCTTT
>CAUYSK010044512.1:0-23328 GCA_963575035.1 Avahi laniger | reverse complement strand
GGGTGACGTGAGGGAGCAGGGGTCGTTGGTCTTGGCGCGCGCGGGAAATCTAGCGCGGGACTTTCCAGGGGAGGAGGAAGAAGGAGGAAGTGAAGGCTGGCATAAATGGCTGCCGTGAGCTGTCTTTTCACGACCATGTTGGCTCCCAACAATTCCCGGCTAATTTTTTCTATATATATACATTTTTAGTTGTCCAGATCATTTCTTTCTATTTTTCAGTGGAGACGGGGTCTCGCTCTTGCTCAGGCTGGTCTCGAACTCCTGATCTTGAGCAATCCACCCACCTCGGCCTCCCAGAGTGCTAGGATTACAGGTGTGAGCCACTGCACCTGGCCTAGTTTTTTGTTTTTTCAATTTCCGAGTATTAAAATTCTTAAAAGTATATGCAAAGTAAAATAGTATAAAATACAATCTGTAAAACTTCTTGCTACATTGAGCCTGAAGAAACAGAAATATGAACTATAGGCATTTGACAGTTGATTTAGGTTCTCAAATTATCATTCTTCCTTCTGACATCTTTATTTATTCCTCTACCAATCTCAAGAAACAATGAAGATAAACTATGTCTTCAGGATGTTATAATGTAATAGAGTGGATTATTTCCTTAGCAGATTTTTTTTTTTTTTTTTGAGACAGAGTATTGCCCTGTTGCCTGGTCTAGCTAGAGTGCAGTGCTGTCATCATAGCTCATGCAACCTCAGACTCCTGGGCTCGGTGATCCTCCCTCCTTCGCCTCCCGAATAGCTGGAACTACAGGCATGTGCCACCACACCTGGCTAATTTCTTTCCTTTTGGTGGAGACAGGGTCTCGATATGTTGTGCAGGCTGGTCGTGAACTCCTGGTCTCAAGCCATTCTCCCACCTCAGCCTCCCAAAGTGCTAAGATTACAGGCATGAGCCACCATGCGTGGCCTTTATAGCATATTTCTCATGCAGCTGTGGTATACAGTGATGATGCTTTTATGCCTTTATATATGAAGATACCAGTTACATAATGGCATATATCTTAATTTTGGCTTTTACTTAATATTTTTTCTGCCCTTAAATTCATATAAGTTGGCCAGGCGCGGTGGCTCACGCCTGTAATCCTAGCACTCTGGGAGGCCGAGGCGGGCGGATTGTTTGAGCTCAGGAGTTCAAAACCAGCAAGAGCAAGACCCCATCTCTACTAAAAATAGAAAGAAATTAATCGGACAACTAAAAATATATAGAAAAAATTAGCCGGGCATGGTGGCGCATGCCTATAGTTCCAGCTACTCGGGAGGCTGAGGCAGAAGGATTGCTTGAGCCCAGGATTTTGAGGTTGCTGTGAGCTAGGCTGATGCCATGACGCTCACTCTGGCCCGGGCAAAAGAGTGAGACTGTGTCTCAAAAAAAAAAAAAAAAATTCATATAAGTTAAATCAAGTTAAATAAAAAATCTAAATACTGTACTAATTTGTGTTTTCAAGGGGCATAATATGCTTAATAAATTTTATCAAATACAATGACTTTTTTTCTACTGTCAGTAGTAAAATTCAACACTTGCGTGTGTAGATGTGTTCAATATAGCTTGCTATTATAATTTCTGACCATGAACACTTTCCAGAGTAGATTAGTGAGGAATTGTGGACTAGTAAATAAACTGCCTAGATTATCAGATTCCACTGAAGGAAAATTCACAAATCTATAGCTAGCCAGAGCTAGCATTTATTGAACATATATTAAGTGCTAGGCAATAAGCCAAGCTCTTTACAGGCATCGTCTTATTTAACCTTCCAAATTTTACGAGGTAGGTTACTTACTGTTCTCATTTCATAGATGAGGAAGCCAAAGGTCCAGAGAGGTTAAATAATTTGCCATGGTCACTTAGCTAGGATTATAAAATATTGATTGAGCTTTTTGGTGTGTAAGGTAATGAATCTAAGCAAAAATTGTTCAAATATAAATAGATGAATAATATAATTAATTAATTATTAAAGTCAGGAATATTTGTGGTCTGTCCTTTGCTAACTTTGAGGCATTTATGCTTTTCTCCAAAAATCTCTTGATGCTGCCTTTGTAGAGTATCAGGCTGGCTGGAACACAGTCTAATCCAATATGAAGTTTCTCATACAAGATTATGAATTGACGATCAAAAGGTTTTAAATGCTGTATTTAGTTTTTAGTAATAAAAAGATTTTGGCCAGGCACAGTGGCTCATACCTGTAGTCCCAGCACTATGGGAGGTCCAGGTGGGTGGATCAGGGATTCAAGACCAACCTGGACAACATAGTGAGGCCTTGCCTGTACAAAAAAAATTTAAAAACCAGCTGGGCATGGTGGTGCATGCCTGTAGTCTCAGCTACTCAGAGGGCTAAGGCAGGAGGCTCACTTGAGCCCAGGAGTTTTAGGTTACAGTAAGTTGTGATTGTGCCACTGTATTCCAGCCTGGATAACAGAGTGAGACCGTGTATCCAAAAAAAAAAAGATTTAGTTCTTTGACCAAAATCTTGCTGGCCTAAAAATGGAATAAGAGACAGACATATATGTATTATTCTTTTTTTTCCTTTTTTAACAATTCAGACCTTATTTTGACAATTTGACGATTGACAATTGACAATTACTTATCAAATGAAAGTATGATAAAAATAATTTTATGAAGATATAAAATTAAATTGAATACTAAACTATCTTAGTTTAAAGGTTTCATTTGTCATTGTTAGAGTGTGAAATTTACTAAGTGTTCACGGCGGATTGGAGAAAGAATTCTCAGACAGTGATTAGGATATACAGAATCGTACAGTTTATTTATTCTCTCTCCAAAGAGAGATTGTGCACAGCGCCAGAAATAAAGAGAGGCACTGGCCCTGAGACCAAATGACTCTGACTCTTTATTAGGGCAGGCTGAGGGTGGGGTGGTTATGACTGTAGCCCAGTTAGCAGAAGACAGCTGAGAAACTGCTTCAGCTGTGTTGGCTTTTTCTGTTTTTCATGTAGCAGATTGATAACAGAAATAAGTTTCTTCTTTTTTTTTTTTTTTTTTTTTGATACAGAGTCTCACTCTGTTGCCCGGGCTAGGGTGCCGTGGCTTCAGCCTAGCTCACAGCAACCTCAAACTCCTAGGCTCAGCCTCCCGAGTAGCTGGGACTACAGGCATGCGCCACCATGCCCGGCTAATTTTTTCTATATATATATATATTTTTAGTTGTCCAGATAATTTCTATTTTTAGTAGAGACAGGGTCTCGGTCTTACTCAGGCTGGTCTCAAACTCCTGACCTTGAGCAATCTGCCCACCCGGCCTCCCAGAGAGCTAGGATTACAGGCCTGAGCCACCACGCCTGGCCCTCTCAAGCCATTTAATATTGCTTAAAGGCCCATTAAAATACAGTTGTGGGTCCTGGGACAAAATAGTATAGACTCACTTTTCCCTGCTCCTCTCCTCTAAATACTACTAAATAGCTTGGAAATAATTCAAAAATCATAAAAGGACTTTGAAATATGAAAAGAAGAGGGTGTAGGAACCTCAGAACTTAAAAGAATGACACTGCAGTGAGTTTCTTGGGTTTTCGTTTTATCTCCCATTTTTCCCAAATTGGGCACCTGAGAGTCCTGTAGTCCAAAACTGCCAACAGGCATACACAAAAAATAAATCAATAAATAAGCAAGAAAAACCTTCTGTCTTTGGCCAAAGGACTAAGAAAGGAAAAGTCCAACAGAGACTTAATGGGATGATCATGTCGGGTGACAGCAGCTGGCCACCAGTGGAGTTTAGGGGCCAACCTGTGCCCCACCCATTCTTGCCCCACTCATTCCTGCAGCAGCAGCAGAACCTTGGAGAGCCAATCCACCCTGTAGCCTATATCTGCCAGCAGCAGTGGGCCTGATCTGCCCATGGGCCACGCATATGCCAGTAGCAGCAGATTGATCTATCTGCAAGAATGGCAATGTTAGAATTTGGAGGCCCAACCCATTCCCCACCCTACAGCAGGCAACAGCAAGCAGATTCTCTGCCTACACTGGCAGCACCCAGCAAGCGCAGTATTTCCATATTCTTCCCCCAACAGCAGAGAGAAAGAGAAACCCAGATATAACAGCTCCTAACCCTCTTCCCAAGAGAGAAGAATATAGGCTAGGCATCTTCCAACCCTCCACCCATTGACAAAAGGCAACCCAGATACAGAAGGTAAACCAGGCCTGGAGTCTCCCAATCTTTCACCCACCGGTAGGGAGACATCTAAACCCACTGCTCTTGATTCTTTACCCAGTGGCAGAAGGTAGCCCATGTAGGTGCTTCCCTGCTTCCAAAAGCACCAACAGTAATGAAATGGGAAGCCCATTGGCAACAGGAGACCAGAGAACCTTCCAGGACAAATGCTTTCCATCCTACAGATCCAGCATCCTTCACCCCTACCTAATGATGTCAGATAGCCCAGGGAAACACCTTCTTCTCATGAATTCAGGCAGCAGCAGGAATCCAGGTGCAGCTCAAGAACAGCCAGGGTAACAAATCAGACCAGAATAGGGCTCAGAAAACTAAACTGTCATTAAAACTACAGTACACAAAAGTAGACCAGAACCTACACAGGTTAAACAGGGTAACTACGTGTATTAAGATATAAATAGAATCAAGAATCTCCTAATATCCAAAATGTCCAAGAAATAATTAAAAAAATTGCTGTCATACTAAGAACCAGGAAAATCACAACTTGAATGAGAAAAGAAAATCAACTGATACCAATACTAAGATGAATCAGATGTTGAAACTGTTATGGTGGTTATTTAAAGAAGCCACCATAAAATTACTTCAACAAGTAATTACAAATTCCCTTGAAAGAAATAAAAAAATAGAAGATCTCAGCAAAGAAAGAGAAGTTATAAAAAGAACAGAATGGGGTTGGGCATGGTGGCTCATACCTGTAATCATAGCACTGTGGGAGGTTGAGACAGAAGGATCACTTGAGGCCAGGGTTCTAGACCAGCCTAAGAGAAGTAAGACCCCGCCTCTACAAAAAAAATAGAAGAATTAGCCAAGCATGGTGATGTACACCCAGCTACTTGGGAGGCTAAGGCAGGAAAATTGCTTGAGCCCAGGAGTTTGAGGTTGCAGTGAGCTATCATCATGCCACACTACTCTAGCCCAGGTGACAGAGCAAGACTCTATCTCAAAAAAAAAAAAAAAAAGAGAGAGACTGAGAGACTTAAAAAAAGAAACAAAGAAGCCCTCTAGCCCAGATGACAGAGTGAGACCCTGTCTCAAAATAAAAAAAAAAGAACAGATCCCCAGAGATCTGTGGGACAATAGAAAATAATCAAATGTTCATATCATTGGAATTCCAGAAGGAGAGGATAAAGAATATGAGGCTGATAAAAAGTACAGGCATAGCTCATGTTATTGTACTTCACTTTATTGTGCTTTGCAAATATCGTGAAGAATATAAGGTTTGTGGCAACCCTGCATCAAGCAAGTCTATGAGTGCCGTTTTTCCAGCAGCATGTGCTCACTTTGTGTGTCTGTGTCAAATTTTGGTCACAATATTTTAAACTTTTTGATTATTATATTTGTTATGGTGATCTGTGATTAGTGATCTTTTATGTTAATTTTTTGATTGTTCTGCGATGCCACAAACTATACTCGTATGAGATGGCAAACTTAATCCATAAATTCTGTGTGTGTTCTGATTGCTCCAACTGGCCATTCCTCCATCTCCTTGGGTCTCCCTATTCCCTGAGGCACAACAATATTGAAATTAGGCCAATTAATAACCCTACAGTGGCCTTTAAGTGTTCAAGTGAAAGGAAGAATCGCACATCTCTCACTTTAAATTTTTTTTTTTCTTTTTTTAATTGTAACCTTTTTTTTTTTTTTTTTTTGAGACAGAATATAACTATTTTGCCTGGGCTTAAGTGTCTTGGCGTCAGCCTCACTCCTAGCAACCTCAAACTCCTGGGCTCAAGCAATCCTACTGCCTTAGCCTCCTGAGTAGCTGGGACTACAGGCATGTGCCACCATGCTCAGCTAATTTTTTATATATATATTTTTATTTTTCCAGCTAATTTCTTTCTCTTTTTTTAGTAGAGACGGTGTCTTGCTCTTGCTCAGGCTGGTCTCGAACTCCTGAGCTCAAACGATCTGCCCGCCTTGGCCTCCCAGAGTTGTAGGATTACAGGCGTGAGCCACCATGCCCAGCCTCTCACTTTAAATTAAAAACTAGAAATGCTTAGTGAGCTTAGTGAGGAAGGCATGTAAAAAGCCAAGGTAAGCTGAAAGCTAGACCTTTTGTGCCAGTTAGCCACAGTCATGCCAGCCTTCTCAACAACCATCCTGGTCAGTCAGCAGCCATCAATGTCAAGGCAAGACCCTCTAGCAGTAAAAAGATTTCAACTTGCCAAAGGCTCAGATGATAGTTAGCATTTTTTAGCAATAAAATATTTTTAATTAAGTTGTGTACATTGTTTTATGAATATAATACTAGCATAACTTTTATGTGCACTGTGAACCAAAAAATTCATGTGACTCGCTTTATTGCGATATTTATTATAGTGGTCTGGAACTGAACCCACAAGATTTCTAAGGTATGCCTCTATTTTAAGAATTAATGGCAAAAAAATCCTAAATTTGGTGAGAAACATAAACCTACAGATTCAAGAAGGTGAGCAAATCACAAATAGGATAAACCTAAAGAAATCCATACCAAGACACATCATAATTTTAATCTTAAGAAAACTAAAGATAAGAAATCCTAAAAGCAATCTGCCCACAGAGAGAAATGATATAGTACCTATAGGGGAAAACAAATTCTAAGGATAGTGTATTTCTCATTTAGAACCATGGAAGCCAAAAGGAAGTGGCATAGTATTTTTCAAGTATTAGAAGAAAGGAACTAGGCCAGCACAGTGGCTCACGCCTGTAAGCCTAGCTCTCTGGGAGGCCGAGGCGGGCGGATTGTTTGAGCTCAGGAGTTCAAAACCAGCCGGAACAAGAGCGAGACCCCGTCTCTACTAAAATTAGAAAGAAATTGGCTGGACAACTAAAAATATATATAGAAAAAATTAGACAGGCATGGTGGCGCATGCCTGTACTCCCAGCTACTTGGGAGGCTGAGGCAGGAGGATCGCTGGAGCCCAGGAGTTTGAGGTTGCTGTGAGCTAGGCTGATGCCATGTCACTCTAACCCGGGCAACATAGTCAGACTCTGTCTCAAAAAATAAATAAATAAAAGAAAGGAACTGTCAACTACAATTTTATATCTGGCAAAACTGTCTTTCAGGAAAGATATTCTCAGGTGAAGAAAATGAAAATAATTTGTTACCAGCAGACCTACCCTTAAAGACTACCTAAAAGATTGATTCCATATCTTGGCTATTGTGAATAGTGCTGCAGTAAACATGGGTGTGCAGATGTCTCTTCGATATACTGATTTCATTTCCTTTGGATATGTACCCAGCAGTGGGGTTGCTGGATCATATGGTAGTTTAATTTTTAATTTTTTGAGAAATCTCCATACTGTTTTCCATAATAGCTATACTAATTTACATTCTCACTAATAGTATGTAAGGGTTCCTTTTTCTTCACAATCTTGCCAACACTTATGTTTTTGTCTTTTTGATGATAGCTATTCTAACAGGAATGAACTGATATCGCATTGTGTTTTGATTGGTTTTTCCCTTGTGATTAGTGATATTGAGCTTTTTTTTTCCCCCTAGAGACAAGGTCTGGCTCTGTCACCCAGGTTTGAGTGTAGTGGCACGAACATAGCTCACTGTAACCTTGAACTCTTGGGCTCAACTTCCCAAGTAGCAGGACTACAAGCACATGCTACCACACCTGGCTAATTTTTTTATTTTTGTAGACACAGAGTCTCACTATGTTGCCCCGGCTATCTCAAACTCCCGGCCTCAAGCGATCCTCCCACATCAGCCTCCCAAAGCACTGGGATTACAGGTCTGACCCACCATGCCCAGCATACATTTTCATATATCTGTTGGCCATTTGTATGTCTTCTTATGAGAAAAGTCTGTTAGGTCTTTTGCCTGTTTTTTTCATTCGGTTATTTGTTTTCTTTCTATTGAGTTGCATTTCTTATATATTTTAGATATTAATCTCTTATAAGATGTATACTTTGCAAATATATTCTCCCAGTCTGTAGGTTGCTTTTGACTCTGTTGATTGTTTCTTTTGCTGTGTAGAAGCTTTTTAATTTAATGTAATTCCATTTGTCTGTTTTTACTTTTGTCATGTGTGCTTTTGAGATCTTATCCAAAAAATCTGGGTATATATCAAAGGAAATGAAATCAGTGTGTCAAAGAGATATCTACATCCCATGTTTAAAGCATCACTATTCACAATAGCCGAGCTCTGGAATCAACCTAAGTGTCCATCAACAGGTGACTAGATAAAGAAAATATGCAAATATATAGTGGAATACTATTCAGCCATAAAAAAGAGTGAAATCACATCATTTGCAACAACATGGATGAACCCGGAGGACATTATGTTAAGTGAATTAAGCCAGGCACAGAAAGACAAGTGCTGCATGATCTCACTCATGTGGAATCTAAAAGAATTGATCTTATAGAAATTGAGAGTAGAATAGAGGCTACCAGTGGCCGGGGGGAATGAGGTTAGGGAGGGGGAGATGGAGAGATTGGTCAATAGGTACAATGTTACAGTTACGTAGGAGGAATAAGTTCTGGAATTGTATTGCCACAGCAGAGTGACTGTAGTTAACAATAATGTATATTTAAAAATAGCTGAAAGAAGGCTGGGCACGGTGGCTCACGCCTGTAATCCTAGCACTTTGGGAGGCTGAGGTGGGCGGATCGTTCTGAACTCAGGAGCTCGAGACTAGCCTGAGCAAGAGCGAGACCCCGTCTCTACCAAAAAAATAGAAAGAAATTAATTGGACAGCTAAAAATAAATATAGAAAAAAATTAGCCGGGCATGGTGGCACATGCCTGTAGTCCCAGCTACTCGGGAGGCTGAGACAGTAGGATTGCTTGAGCCCAGGAGTTTGAGGTTGCTGTGAGCTAGGCTGATGCCACGGCACTCACTCCAGGCAAGTGAGTGAGACTTTGTCTCAAAAAAAAAAAAAAAAAAAAAAAGCTGGAAGGGAGGATTTTTAATTTTTTTACCAAAAAGGAGTGAAAAATTTTTAAGGTGATGGATATGCTTGTTACACTGGTTTGATCATTACATAATGTATGCATGTATCAAAACATTATGTTCTCCCCTGTAATATGTATAAATACTATGTGTGAGTCAAAAATCAAATAAAACTTTTAAAAAAAGAGTATCTAGAAGAAGCTCTTCAAACAGAAAGAAAATGGTAACAAAAGGAGGCTTGGGATTTCAGAAGGGAAAGAAGAACAATGGAGTGAATAAAAATAGGAATTAAATATAATAGACAATCCCCATGAGTTTCTTAAATCATATTTTGTTGAAGCAAAAATTATAACATCTTATTATGGTACTCAATATAGAGGAAATACTTGAGACCACTGTTATAAAAGTAGAGGGAAGAAAACAAAAGTGGAGGAGGGTAAAGGGATCTGAATGAAAGTAAGATTTCAGTGCTTCATATGAAGTTGTAAAACATAAATACCAATAAATTACCTATACATTGTAATACCTAGAGCAACCACTAAGAAAACTATATGAAGTGGTATACTCAGAAGCAATATAAGTAAATCCTAAAATATGTTCAGATAACCCACAGGAAGATAAAAAAAGAGAGAGAGAGAAAGAGAGAAGCAGAGGAAACAAACAGGAAACAAATAATAAAATGGCAGACATAAGCATTAACATATCATGAGCCACTGTGCCCAGCTTGGCAGTGGCAGATACAAAACTGATTCCAGCCTGGCAGTGGTTTGTATCTCATGCTACCATCATAGCATCAAAAAATAGACATTCAGAGCCAAGGATGATGGCTCACATCTGTAATCCTAGCACTTTGGGAGGCCAAGGCAGGAGGATTGCTTGAGACCAGGAGTTCAGTACCAGCTGCACAATATAGTGAGACCACATCTCTACAAAAAAAATATACGTTTAAATCACAGCCTGTAGTCAACAAATTATAGAATGAAGTAGTTGGTAACTTTTGTGATTTTAAACTTTTCTTTCTTTTTTGTGTGTACAGCAATGAAAACTACTGGATGTAACTTAGATAAGGTAAATATCCTTCCTAATGCCCTGATCACTCCACTCATATCAAGCAGTATGATTAAGAGTGAAGATGTTACTCCAATGGAAGTAACAGCAGAAAAAAGATCTTCCCCTATTTTTAAGGTAAGCTATATTGACTAGTGTCCTAACTTTTTTTTTTTTTTTTTTTTGAGACAGAGTCTCACTTTGTTGCCCTGGCTAGAGTGAGTGCCGTGGTGTCAGCCTAGCTCACAGCAACCTCAAACTCCTGGGCTCAAGCAGTCCTCCTGCTTCAGCCTCCCAAGTAGCTGGGACTACAGGCATGCGCCCCCATGCCCGGCTAATTTTTTCTATATATTTTTAGCTGTCCAATTAATTTCTTTCTATTTTTGGTAGAGACGGGTTCTCGCTCTTGCTCAGGCTGGTCTCGAACTCCTGAGCTCAAACAATCCGCCTTCTTCGGCTTCCCAGAGTGCTAGGATTACAGGCGTGAGCCACCGCGCCCGGCCCCTAACTCTTAACTTTACATATAAAAATTGCTATATTTTACTTTTTCTATTCCTTTGACTTTTTTTTTTAATGCTTTGGATACACTTAATAAATTTTGCTTTTCAGAGTGAATGCTTTCTACTTCAGCAAAATTGCACACAAAGGGACTGCCAATATACATCTTAACAAGGGAGAAATTATTCATAATATGTTGCTAGACCTGTGGAATGTGGGGTGTTAATGAAAGTGCTAATTTTAGCATTTTCAGAATTAGAGACTTTTCCCCCCAAGTCTTTTCCCATAATTCCCCCTCCCTTTTTTACTTGTTTCTCTCCCTATAGTGTTAATGATAAGCCACAAGATGGAGATTATTTTGATATCTGCTCTTCCAGAACCATAGAATCAGTATGATCTTATTACCCTTAATTTGCCAAAGCATATCAATAACTGATTACTCTTCTACTTCCTTGTTTGACTATCTTTGCTTATAGTACTTTAAAAAGATATATCCTGATGATGATCATACATCTTGTTATCACACAGACTCACAGTCTTGCCCCCATTCTCTAAATGATAATATAGAGTGGAAAGCTGGTCCTGTTTATACTTTTAGAACAATAATAATTTTTGAAGTATCTTATGAGGTTATTTAATGTTTTTGTATATTCATGTTATTTGGGGGTTTTTATTTTTTAGACTACAAAGGCAGTTGGATCAACTCAGCAAACATTAGAAAATATCTCTAACATAGCAGGAAATGGTTCTTTTTCATCACCCTCATCTTCCCACTTACCTCCTGAAAATGAAAAGCAGCAGCAGATTCAGCCCAAAGTGTACAACCCAGAGACCCTGACAACTATCCAAACACAAGACATCTCACAGCCTGGTACCTTTCCAGCAGTTTCTGCTTCTAGTCAGCTGCCCAACAGTGATGCACTGCTGCAGCAGGCTACACAGTTCCAGACCAGAGAATCTCAATCTAGAGAGGTATTACAGTCAGATGGCACAGTGGTTAATTTGTCACAACTGACTGAGGCGTCACAGCAACAGCAGCAGTCACCACTACAAGAACAAGCACAGACTTTGCAGCAGCAGATTTCATCAAATATTTTTCCGTCACCAAATAGTGTGAGTCAGCTACAGAATACTATTCAGCAGTTGCAAGCAGGAAGCTTTACAGGCAGTACTGCGAGTGGCAGCAGTGGGAGTGTTGACTTGGTCCAACAAGTTTTAGAGGCACAACAACAGTTATCTTCAGTTTTATTTTCTGCTCCAGATGGTAATGAAAATGTTCAAGAACAGCTTAGCGCAGACATTTTTCAACAAGTCAGTCAAATTCAAAATAGTGTAAGCCCTGGAATGTTTTCCTCAACAGAGCCAACAGTCCATACCAGACCAGATAATTTAATACCTGGAAGAGCTGAAAGTGTTCATCCACAGACTGAAAACACATTGTCTAATCAACAACAGCAACAGCAGCAACAGCAAGTGATGGAATCATCAGCTGCAATGGTGATGGAGATGCAGCAGAGTATCTGCCAGGCAGCTGCCCAGATTCAGTCAGAGTTATTCCCTTCATCTGCTTCAGCAAATGGAAACCTTCAGCAATCACCAGTTTACCAGCAGACTTCTCACATGATGAGTGCATTATCTACCAATGAGGACATGCAAATGCAATGTGAATTGTTTTCTTCTCCACCTGCAGTTTCCGGAAATGAAACTTCTACAACCACCACACAGCAGGTTGCGACCCCTGGGACTACTATGTTTCAGACATCTAGTTCAGGAGATGGAGAAGAAACTGGAGCACAAGCAAAACAGATTCAGAACAGCGTCTTTCAGACCATGGTCCAGATGCAACATAGTGGGGACAATCAACCTCAAGTTAACCTTTTTTCATCTACAAAAAGTATGATGAGTGTTCAGAATAGTAGTACCCAGCAACAAGGCAATGGTTTATTCCAGCAAGGTAATGAGATGATGTCACTTCAATCTGGGAATTTTTTGCAGCAGTCTTCTCATTCACAGGCTCAGCTTTTTCATCCTCAAAATCCCATTGCCGATGCTCAGAACCTTTCCCAGGAAACACAAGGTTCTATTTTTCATAGTCCAAATCCTATTGTCCACAGTCAGACTTCTACAACCTCCTCTGAACAAATGCAGCCTCCAATGTTTCACTCTCAAAGTACTATTGCTGTGTTACAGGGCTCTTCAGTTCCTCAAGACCAGCAGCCAACCAACATATTTCTTTCCCAGAGTCCTATGAATAATCTTCAGACTAATACAGTGGCCCAAGAAGAACAGATTTCATTTTTTGCATCACAGAACTCAATTTCTTCACTTCAGTCAACGTCAAACCCTGAGCAGCAAGCTGCTTTCCAGCAACAAGCTCCAATATCACATATCCAGACCCCTATGCTTTCCCAAGAACAAGCACAACCCTCCCAGCAAGGTTTATTTCAGCCTCAGGTGTCCCTGGGCTCCCTTCCACCTAATCCAATTCCTCAAAACCAACAAGGAACAATTTTCCAGTCACAGCACTCAATAGTTGCTATGCAGAGTAACTCGCCATCCCAGGAGCAGCAGCAACAGCAACAACAGCAGCAGCAGCAACAGCAGCAACAACAGCAGAGCATTTTATTCAGTAATCAGAATACCATGGCTACAATGGCATCTCAGAAACAACCACCACCAAACATGATATTCAACCCAAATCAAAATCCAATGGCTAATCAGGAGCAACAGAACCAGTCAATTTTTCACCAACAAAGTAATATGGCCCCAATGAATCAAGAGCAGCAGCCCATGCAATTTCAGAATCAGTCCACAGTTTCCTCACTTCAGAACCCAGGTCCTACCCAATCTGAATCATCACAGACCTCCTTGTTCCATACCTCTCCTCAGATTCAGTTGGTACAAGGGTCACCCAATTCTCAAGATCAACAAGTAACACTCTTCCTCTCTCCAGCGTCCATGTCTGCATTGCAGACCAGTATAAACCAACAAGACATGCAACAGTCTCCTCTTTATTCCCCTCAGAACAACATGCCTGGAATCCAAGGAGCCACATCTTCACCTCAACCACAGGCTACTTTATTTCACAACAATGCGGGAGGCACAATGAACCAACTACAGAATTCTCCAGGCTCATCTCAGCAGACTTCAGGAATGTTCTTATTTGGCATTCAGAATAGTAAGAACTTCTTTCTAATTTCTCATTACTTAATTGAAATGGTCAAATTATTATTATTATTAGAAGGAAGCAAAGTACAGTCATTTTAAAAGCACAGATTGTAGTTAGAAGTCTACAACTTACAGATTATGAGACTTTGTACAAATTGACTTTCATGGACCTCAATTTTCACATCTAAAATGGTGATAATATTACATACTTGAAAAGGATATTGAGAGAATTGAATATGGTAATATATAAAAATGTGTATTTGCCATTTTAAGCTATAAACTTGAAAGGGAAATGAAGTAAGAATGACAAATAATATCTCAGCCAATTGAAGTAGATAGTTTCTAAGGAAGTAGAAACCCATCTTTAATATACCAAGAAAATGATATAGGACTTAATGATATCTAAGCAAAAATCTATTTCTGTATACTAAGAGGAAACCTAAGATGAATTTCAGAACCATTCTGTGAATACCTTTTTCTTGGACTATCAGGTATCTCACTTTTAATAATATACTAGGTGAACACAGTAATGAATTTCCCCCAGCAACTAGTAAATATCTTCTCATGAATCTTTATGAGTAAGATATCTTCTATTTTCAATGTCTTTGCAGACTGTAGTCAGCTTTTAACCTCTGGACCAGCTACATTGCCAGATCAGTTGATGGCCATAAGTCAGCCAGGCCAACCACAAAACGAGGGCCAGCCACCTGTGACAACACTTCTTTCTCAGCAAATGTCAGAGAATTCTCCGCTGGCATCCTCTATAAATACCAACCAGAACATCGAAAAGATTGATTTGCTTGTTTCATTGCAAAACCAAGGGAACAACTTGACTGGTTCCTTTTAACTGAATATGTAAGTATTTTTTGGCTTCTTATTGAAAAGCATCAAATTTTATTCTTTTTAAAGATTTCGGTTAAGTAATAGCAGTTTAGTTTCTAATCTTTTAAAATATTTCTTCCTCATAAAATGGTACTTTTTTACTCTGAATAAATTACTCTGAGTGATCACTTATGATCATATTGTTAATCAGGGTGAGCATCCCTAGTTTGAAAATCCAAAATCTGAAATGCTCCAAAATCTGAAATTTTTTGAGTGCCAGCATGACACCAAAAGTGAAAGAATCCACACCTGACCTCATGTGACGGATCACAGTTAAAACCCAGGTGTACAGCTCCTTATTTAGCATCCCTCCTAGCCCCCTTTAGCTGTGATATATCTTTTTAGGTGTACCGGAAATATAAATGGATTTTGTGTTTAGACTTGGGTCCCCTTCCATAGATATCTCATGTATATGCACATGTTCCAAAATCTGAAATTGGAAACACTTCTGATCCTAAGCATAACCTATAAAGATAACCTATATTGGGCATTCCTTCTGGCTCTACGCATCTTTGCCTTGGACTAACAGAACATCTGATGAGTGTGCAGAATGTGTTTCCTTTGTACTATATATTGGATATGATTATGTCTCACTTCTCCCTTCTTCAAGAAATAAATATTAAGTCAGAAAAGCCCATGGAAGAACAAATATGATACATTTCTTTAGGATCATTCAGGGTGACAGGAACTTTATAAATGTTTTCCCTCCCTTGTGAGTTGTATTAAACTTTTTCCTTTTTTTAGAAATTCCACGAAGAAAATCCTGATTGCAAGATGTCCTGAGATCTTATGGTTCCATGAGGATTACTGAACTGTTACTTTAAAAACAAAATATGAAAAACCATATTTGAGTAAATGGATAGATTTTACTCTGGCTGCAAAAGAGCACACCTATGCTGTCTGTTGCAGTGATTAGCCATCAGTGATAATATGTTCATATTTTATATTCCTAATAACAGTGATGACTGAGAACCAATTTTAGTTTCCAGCTGACAGAATTAATTATTGCTATTTTCCTAGGTGTGATTTCTTTAAAAGTAAAGTTTAATTTCAAGGCTGGACCACTCAGTTATTATTGCTATTAGAAAATAATATTTGTCATGTTTACTTTTGTTCTTCATTTTTTTCTGCATTGTTTTAGTCAAGCAATGGCTTTTGAAAAAGCAAAATTCAGTAATAACTATGGCTGTGATTTTTTTCAATATAAAAAAGCACAGCTGTTGGCCAAAGTGAAGGAGTCTTTTTTCAGTTTTTATGGAGAAACTGAAGGGGTAACATTCTGAGAAATAAGCTGTCTTAAGAACTCTATGCAGATAAGAGGACTCGTGATTTAACACAAAGGCAGACAACACACAAAACTGGGGACAGCTGGAATGCTATTGATTTTATTTTTCAGAGAGTTGTTAATTCTCTGTGTTTCTACTAAGGGGTTTAGCCATAACTGTGCATAGAAAAATACTTATCTTGCTCTATAAAAAATGAAGGGGATAATATATGGTGAATTATGTTCTGATATCCTCCTACAGTAGTTTAAAACTGACAGAATGATTTGAGTCTGTTTTCTTCTTAACCCACTCTTAGGCTGATATTCCCTTTTTATATGCATCTATATTATTTTCCACCTCTTTTTTCACTTTATTTTAGACAAGTATTAATATGCTACTGGCTTTGTGACCCTGTAGCAACTTAAAGGAAAAGGCCATTTTAGCGTGACCAAGCAATCCTGCAGCACAAGACAGGAAGTACTCTTTTGGGAATTATGGGGAGTTGATTCCTGAGAAACAAGTATTTTTTTCCCCATGAACGGTGCTGTTCCGAAATCTTCAAATTCTTCCCTCTAATTAGAAAACAGTGTAAATTTTAATTGGAAAAAAAAAAAAAGACAAACTAAAATTTCTCGAAACATCCCTTCTCCCTGAGCTGCAGTGAGTATAAATTCACTTGTCACCTCAGTGCTTTACTTGGTCACTTACCTGATGGTTTCCATAAGCCTTAGGCTTTACAGGGTCATATAATTGACTTAAAAATGAAGAATTAACTGTGTTACATCTATACAAAGCAAAATAACACACTCCAGAACTTGCAGTTGTAGCATTAGTTATACAATTTGGGTGTTCTTGCCACCCATGGGATGCCTGCTTCTCACTACCACCTGTGTCTGGACATGTGCTTACGTCTCGTTTTCCTTTTGGCATGTGGAGAGCTGTCAATGTAATACAAGGCCAACATGTATGTGACTTCAGTGTGTTGATATAATGTTTTGGTGTTCTTGTCTGTTTCATTTATTTGTTAAGTGTACAAAAAATAGCCTGTTAATTGTTGTTGAAGGCTACTTTTCTGTTTTCTATCCTATACATTTAGTTAACTGTGTGGAATTGTAGTGTTGGTTTTGTTTGTACAGCCAGATTTTTCCTTCTTTTTGTGATGGTCTTTGTTCTTTGAATGTGCTCTTCTAATTTGTTTTTTCTTTCTTCTCATGTATGCTTCCCTCCACCCCAACCCTTTCTTTCTTTCTCTCTCTGATTGAGAGGCATTGAATTACGTTTTCAGTAGTACAGGCTTCTTGCCGATATGAAGGGAACTTTTCAGAAAGAGACCTACTCTGGGTCATTTAATTTTGAATACAGTTTTCAATCGTTCAAGTTTTGGATGGTTTATATCTAATGTGTGTTTCATTTTTTTGGAAAGCTATATTTTGTATTTAGGAAATGGTATACTATTTTGCTATTTGTACTGAGTGAGTACATTGGCATAAATATAGAAATTTATATATATACATATATATAAACTATTCTTTTTTGCCACACATTTTTGTGGTAAATTTGTGAGTTTGTCTGATGTTCTACCACAACGTGGCGTCTGATAACAGTGAGGGGGGGTTTGTTATGTCTTTATTGAGTATTTAACTATCTTTTGAAACAAATGACCTGTTCATCTGTGGCCATTCCATCAGGCAGTTCCTTGGTGTTATTAGTGGGCTAAAGGCAGCTTACTGTGTGTTTGCTGGATCTTTCACTCAGCAAAATGTTAAAGTAAGGAAACCCATTGAGGCGGTTGCGTCAAATGGTGTTTCACAAGAATGAGCCATTCAGTCTTTGCTCACTATATATTTAATATTTTATTGTTGTTGTTATTATTAATTGGCTTTCTGTATCCTATGCCTTTTATTTATAAAGACACTAAAAAAAAAACCCATGTTTGTAATTTTAATAACATTTTCCCCATCTTGTAATATCCAGAGCTACTTTATAAATTCTTTGAACCAAAAGTATTTTCCTCAATATATCTCTTCTCCCTCGGCCCCTATCGGGAAGAATTACCCAGTATAGTTCAGGTTATGAGAAGGATCAGCTACACAATCCAGTGCTTCAGTTTTAAAATGTAAAACTCTAACCCTAGAGCAGGATTGACTGTAATGTCAGACAAAGAAAACCCAGCAGGTATAAAAAGAAAAAATAGACATTAAAAAATGTTCAGTTTTTTTTCTGAATTTTTTTTCTAAGAAAAATCATAGGAGACTCAAGAAGTCTATTTGTTCACCGGGTTCTAATTAGAATGATTGTTAATACTGCACTATGGGTGAAGTGGTGGCAAGAAGACTGGCTTGTGTGCTGACTTCTGTGGTTTAGCAAGAGGTTTATCATTGTAAAATGCTGATTGGCAATGCCAAGTCACTGGGACCAATTTTCTGTTTTATAATACCTAAGTTTAGAACAGAACATACACCTGAACTGTAGTGGTTGGATTGGATGGAGGCAGAAAACCCAATTTTTATTCTCATAAATTCTGTGGTTATTTATACAAGGGCTGTGCTATGCTACCATATTCTTATTCAATAATAATAGATTTTTTTTTTACATTGTTAAATGTTCCTTATCCCTAAAGGTCAATGTTAAGTACAACATTCTGAATATATGATTTGGTTACAAAGAGTATTTTTCTTCTTATTGAAGCTCAGTGGTTGATAGTTGTGCTAATAATGCAGTTTCCTGGTTACTCTTACAAGTTATAGCTACGTACAGGAGAGACTCAGTGAGCCAGCAAAGGCCATGGAAACAATTTATTAAATTTATTTATGGCAGAAGGACCTAAATAAACTGTGAACCACATTTTATTTCTTTATATTGTTACATACAGTTGTTCCTGCTTTCAGCAACTCACATTAATGCTTGGAGCTTCTGTGTGTGTGTGTGTATGTGTGTGTGTGTGTGTGTGTGTTTTATTCCTTACTGTCATTCCATTATATATCCACACCAACATGGGAGAAGATAATTAGGAGTCATATTTTGCCTTTGAGCTTTATCATGTTACCTTTATGTTTAGAGTATCATGCTGTTTTTAGCCAATGCAAATCTGTTTTACCCAGTCTCCCTAGAATAGGTTGTTTAAAAGGGCTTTGTTTATTATATTAGCAGTATTAATGAGAGATCTTTCTTTTTTCCTTCTTCCCTCCCTCCTTCCTTCCTTCCACCCATCAATCCTTGCTTTTTTTTATTTTTTGTAGTATCATATGAGATGTAGTTTGGAATTTCATTCTAGTGCATTTCCTGCCCATCACAACCTCAGCTAATCTACCTAGGAAAAATAGTATCAAAAGAAATGAGAAAGAAGTTGTGTTCGAGTCCCTCCAGAACTAAGATAATAATTCTTTTTGACCATTTAAGCCATTATAAATCTTGTTTTGGAAAAGTAAAATCTATTAGATACATCAACAAATAATGATGAGAATAAAATGATTTAATTATTAAAGTTTCAAATTTTTTTTTTTTTTTTTTTTGAGACAGAGTTTCACTCTGTTGCCCAGGCTAGAGTGAGTGCTGTGGTGTCAGCCTAGCTCACAGCAACCTCAAACTCCTGGGCTCAAGCGATCCTCCTGCCTAAGCCTCCTGAGTCGCTGGGACTATAGGCATGTGCCACTATGCCCGGCTGATTTTTTCTATATATTTTTAATTGTCCGATTAATTTCTTTCTATTTTTAGTAGAGACGGGGTCTCGCTCTTGCTCAGGCTGGTCTCGAACTCCTGAGCTCAAACGATCCGCCTGCCTTGGCCTCCCACAGTGCTAGGATTATAGGCGTGAGCCACCGCGCCCAGCCTTGAAGTTTCAAATTTTACATGGTTATAAATTTTCACTTGGAGTAGTAATCTAAGAATTTTTCATTTTTCTGGCGAAATTTTCTGTTCTAATATCTATTTCCTATTTTTTTTTAATTAATTGAAAATTGTATGAGATCTGTTAGCTTTACTCTGCTTTGTGACCATAGGCTTCATCTCTAACCAAGACAGCTGTCTTACATCTGCATGCCTTTGGTTATAAGGAGGGACTCAGTATGGAGAGACTGTGTAGTTCAGGAGATAAATTAGAAAAATAACTCAGAGTAAGTACCTTAGTAAATGAGTTAGTAGAATCGTATAACACGTATTAAAAAGAGGTTTTCTCTGCCTTGTTTGTGTCACTAGAGCTATATTGTGGAGATAATGTTCATAATGTAGTAAATATCAGAATAATATCTATAGTATCATTTGTGGATGGTCCCAGTGTTCTAATTACTTCTTTAATCCTCATTTAATTTTATGCCATTCTAGCCTCTTTTACTAATAAAGTTCTGTTTTTACTCCACTTTTCTCTTTCAGGAAGTTTTTTAAATTAATATTTTATATTTAGATTAAATGCTTATGGAAAAGTGCCTTTTTACCATAATAGTGCTCCCTTCTTATAATTTTATTTTTCATTATTGCCAAAAACATATAAACAAATGGTTTTAACAGGTCCCAACTTTCACTTTCTCCATTTAGCCATTCTTTTCTCTATTTCTTTTTTTTTTTTTTTTTTTTTTTGAGACAGAGTCTCACTCTCTTGCCTGGGCCGAGTGCCGTGGCGTCAGCCTAGCTCACAGCAACCTCAAACTCCTGGGCTCAGGCAATCCTACTGTCTCAGCCTCCCAAGTAGCTGGGACTACAGGCATGAGCCACCATGCCCGGCTAATTTTTTTCTAGATATATTTTTATTTGTCCAATTAATTTCTTTCTATTTTTTGGTAGAGATGGGTTTCGCTCTTGCTCAGGCTGGTCTCGAACTTCTGAGCTCAGAACGATCCGCCCACCTCGGCCTCCCAGAGTGCTAGGATTACAGGCGTGAGCCACCGCGCCCGGCCCCTGTTGTTTATTTCTAATGACAACTACTTCACCTGCAGCTCTCTCAAGTGGGTTACTCAGTCTCCTGTCCACCTGCCTCAGGATCCGAAGTTGAATCTATATCCTCTCTGCTCCCCATTTGCTGCTCTCATGTGAAAATTCATGTTCGTTTAAAGCTTATTCCATCAGGATTTATTAGACCCTCCCTGTCCTTATTACTGACATCTACTCATCTCCCTGTCGCTCTCCAACACACTCATTGAAAAATTTAGCTGCTGGCTCACTATTTTCCTCCCCACCCCAAATCCTGCCACGATATCACCAATCTCATGGACACTTCTAACATCCTGGTCTCTCAGTTAACTTATTTATTTAGTTCTCATTTTCAATGAGCTTTTCCCCATTCCACTTGAGCTTCTCTATTCCAGTGGCCACATCATGACTTCTCTGATGGCCTAAGATTGCTCCACCCCTGAAGTACTGTTTTCAGATATCCCACTTTCTGCCCACAGCCTTCTATCTTTTCTGTTTTCTCACTCAGTTGCTCTCTCTGAAGTTATGCTTCTATTTTATAAAGACCTCTGTTCCTTAATCAGTCTACTTTCATCCTATTTATTAATCTACTGCTGTCTGCTCTTCCTTATGTATTCAGGTGACAGTTCATATTGCATCATTTCTAGTAGTCACTTGCCAATATCCTCATCTGTCTCCTGTGAACCTTCTGTTGCACCTACCTGGAAAAACAACACTCCATGCCCGCACTTGGGCTGCTTATCATTGTTGGTAAAAATCATACAGCCTGCCAAGCTGGTACAAATATAAATTCAAGGTCCTCAACCTCAACTGGGCTAATGGCATTGTCCAGAAAGCCTCCCGTGACTCTTTTGTAGTTCCCTCTTCCATTCTTCACAATGACTGTTCAAAGTGTCTCTCTTATCAAAGCTCTGACCCTACCACCTCACTCACAGGAGATGACCTGACCTCATATTTCACAGAGGAAAATACTATGGACGCCATTAAATAAGAGCTCCCTCAGTTCCTGCCACCACACTCACCAAGTTTTCTGAGTTCCACCTACCATTCTTTCTTTCTTCCTGTTACAAAGGAGGGAAGGTCTCTCTAGCTGCCAGCTTTCTTCTTTGTCACAGCCACATACCCCATGAAAGAGCTGACTACACTCACTGTTTCCACTTCGTCATACACAACCTCTCCTCAATCCGCTGCTATCTGGCTGCTGCCTTCTACAGAAACCACTCAGTAAATTCATGAATGACTTTGTTGTTAAGTCCTATAGATACTTCTCAGTACTCATTTCATCAATCAATAGCATCAGTCAATAGCATTCCTATTTTTGGCCTCATCCTCTCTTTAGACCCCCTTCTTCCCTTGCCTTTATAATACCATATTCTGCAAGTTTTCCCCATTCTACCTTGGCCATTTCTTTGTGGTCTCTTTTTTATGTTTCTATAGCTATACTAATTCTTTATTTAGCAATCTTCCTCAAGGTTTCTCTCTTTGTCCCTCTTCTCCTCACTCTGCCCACAGTGGGGACACACTCACCACCCACTTCTATGGCTCTAATCAACTTTATGTGATGACTCACAAAGCTATAATTTCTTCCCAGGTATTTCTTCTGAACTGTTTATCCAACTGCCTATTAAATATTTTCCTTTGGCCAGACTCGGTGGCTCACACTTGTAATCTTGGCACTCTGGGAGGCTGAGGTGGGAGGATTGCTTGAGGAGTTTGAGACCAGCCTGAGCAAAAGCAAGACCCCCATCTCTGCAAAAACATCAAAAAATTAGCCACGTGTGGTGGTACGCACTTGTAGCCCCAGCTACTCGGGAGGCTGAGGCAGAAAGATCGCTTGAGCCCAGGAGTTTGAGGTTGCTGTGAGCTATGATGACACCACTGTACTGTAGCCTGGGCTCTGTCTCAAAAAAAAAAAAATTTCCCTTCGGGTATTCTACACCACCTCCAACTGAACATGTCTGAAACTGAAACCATTATTTGTCCCAGTGCTCTACCCTTCACCTGCTCCTCTGTCTGTGTTCCCTATCGTGGAAGGATTCTACCATCCATCAGGTTTTCTGATCATCACGCTCAACTCCCTTATCGTCCCCATTCAGCCACAGTGATTCTTTTTCTTAACTATCTCTTGAACCGGTCTGTTTTTCTCCGTCCCCACTTCTACCCTCCAGGTTCAGACCACCATCATCTCTGATTTATTTATTTATTTATTTATTTATTTATTTATTTTTATTTATTTTTTTTTTGAGACGAAGTCTCACTTTGTTGCCCTGGCTAGAGTGAGTGCCGTGGCATCAGCCTAGCTCACAGCAACCTCAAATTCCTAGGCTCAAGCGATCCTCCTGCCTCAGCCTCCCGAGTAGCTGGGACTACAGGCATGCGCCACCATGCCCGGCTAATTTTTTTTTTCTATATATTTTTAGCTGTCCAATTAATTTCTTTCTATTTTTGGTAGAGACGGGGTCTCGCTCTTGCTCAGGCTGGTCTCGAACTCCTGAGCTCAAAC
>CAUYSK010044511.1:0-36472 GCA_963575035.1 Avahi laniger | reverse complement strand
CCTGTAGTCCCAGCTACTTGGGAGGCTGAGACAGTAGGATTGCCTGAGCCCAGGAGTTTGAGGTTGCTGTGAGCTAGGCTGACGCCACGGCACTCGCCCCAGGCAAAAGAGTGAGACTCTGTCTCAAAAAAAAAAAAAAATCCTTAATTGGCTATACTTTCAAAAAGATCTTACTCAAAGCAGGGAAATGTGTACTGAAACTACCTGCTGTGACCCTAAAACTAGTTTTACCCACTGCTGGCACTCACCAGAGTTTGCCAGATCTCCAAAACTTTACTAGTGCCAATGAACTTTCTTTCTAAACAATACACAACATTTCTTCTTTTCATAACACCGCCAACCTTTTATTTGTTCTTCAGATATACCAAAGGCCACCCATTCTGTCTGTACACCCCCAACTGCAATTCTTGTTTCCCAATTAAAACTTTTTAAATTTAGAGATTTGCCTTTGTATTTCATTTGACTTTGACAGCTATAATAAAAAAAGACAGACAATAACAAGTATTGGCAAGGATGTGGAGAAACTGGAACTCTCATATGTTGGTAGGAATGTAAAATGGTATAGACGCTTTGGAAAACAGTCTGATAGCTCCTCAAAAGGATAAACATAGATTTATTAAATGACCCAGCAATTCCTCTCCTAGGTGTATACCCAGAAGAAATGAAAATGTGTCCACACAAAACTTGTACAAAATGTTCATAGCAATATTATTTACAATAGCCAAGAAGTGGAAATAACTCAACTGTCCATCAACTGATGAATGGATAAACAAAACATTAAGCAATACAAAGGAATATTATTCTGTCATAAAAAGGAAAGAAGCACCAACCCATGCTACAACATAAATAAACCTCAAAGACACTATGCTACCGTGAAAGGAGCCAGACAGAAGAGACCACATATATTATATGATTCCATTTATACGAAATGTATAAAATAGGCAAATCCGTAGAGATAAAAAATAGATCAGTGTTTGCCAAGGGCTGGGGGAATAAGGAATGGGAAGTGACTGATAATGGGTATGAGATGATAAAAATGTTCCAAAATTAGATAGTGGAGATAGTTGCACAGCTCTCTAAATATACTAACAACCATTGACTTGCACAATTTAATTGGGTAGATTTTAGGTATGTAAATTATATATCAAATAAGAAGTTTAAAAAAATAGGGATAATGTCTACTTCTCAGAACTATGTCAAGAATTTACTGAGATAGCACATATGAGATACATTCACTAACTACTCATTTGTTAATTACGTAGTACAGAAACCAGGTCAGGACATAAAAGAAATCTTCCTATTTCCAGGACATAAATGGAGATGATGAATTTCACAGGACTGCATTCCAAATTTCAATGCCAGATGCAATTAGATGATCCTTTAAGAGACAGAATTATTTTCAGTTAATGGTTTCTCAACTTTCTTTGAGGTAGAAATCTGAGAATGAGATAGAGTTTAGTCCCTGACAAGTTAAGACTTGTAGTCCTGCTCAGTTTGAAACTGTAAAAACAATTTCATCTTGTATCTACCTTCCCCCTTCCAGGCCTTTTGCCTTCCCTCCCTGGGCTTTTTTG
Source organism: Avahi laniger (assembly GCA_963575035.1). Classification (NCBI taxonomy): domain Eukaryota; kingdom Metazoa; phylum Chordata; class Mammalia; order Primates; family Indriidae; genus Avahi; species Avahi laniger. The sequence continues at coordinate 34,898 of CAUYSK010044511.1, read as the reverse complement.
CCAGAAATGAAAACTCTTTTCTGACAGGAAGAGAGTGGAAGAGCTAATGTGATTTGTTTGGGCATGTCAAGATGTCTAGATTCTCTTCACTCTACACACACTGGCATACTTTCACCTCCCAGGCTCGGCTCAGAGCCCAAGTGGGGTTTTTTTTGTTTTTATTTTTTTAACGAGCCTGGTAGTCTTATCCAAAGATCCTTTTGACACTCAGAGGGATCATTTGGATTCCCCAAATACAGCTGTTGCTTTCAAAATATCCTTTAAATAGCTGAAAATGACCAAGAGGACATACAACAGATTAAAAAATCTGGTTATATTATCTTATTAAAGAATAGCATTTATTTATCACATTTATTACTGAACATCTATTTGAAAAGTGAAATGTGAAAAATACCCCAAACATATAATATACATATGGGACTCTCAAGGACATATTGTAATTCCCATTTTGGAAAAGAGAAGGACTTTCACCTTTTACCTTATAAACTTGTCACTGAAATTTTTAAAAAAACAATGAGAATGCATTACTTGTATAATAATCATAAAAACAATGAAAAAAGAATATACAAGGAGTTAAAAAAGAGGGAAACCACTTAATCTTGGCCTATTTAAGACTAAGTCCTCTATCTGTAAATTCTGTATGGTAACTGGAACTCAGTAACTTTGTATCTAATTGTCTAACTAAAGAAGTTGCTACTAAGTACCTGGGAGCACCTGCTAGAACAGCTAAATCAATCACCACATTCTCAGTAGGAAGAAACAGAGATACACACAGTTTTTCATAAAATTAACATTTAATTCATAGGGCATTTACTTCTTAGATTGTTGGGATGAATAGATAATATATACATCAGAAATTCCTAAGTCAGGCATCAATAAATATCTGTTGAATGGATGAGTTTATTTAATTCCCCTCTAGTCTCTGCCTAGACTGCAGAGAGAGTTGGTAAAAATTTATAAAAGAAATCCAAAATATCAATTAATTGAGCAAAAAATGTGCTACAACTTTCATATGGAGCCATTTAGTCAGCCTAGAAAAGGAAAACTTTAAACACACACAGTCCCCACAACTAAATGCTACTCAAACCACAACCAGGAATCCCCTGTACTGCAGGACAAGTGGCTGGTCTTGTCTGACCAGGAGTCCCCAATGGCTTTGTTCCTGGAGTGCTTTCAGTCTGGGCAAACTACATTGTTGATGCAGGTGGGAAAATGCATTTCTTGTCTTTCTTAATGGGAAATTCACCTAAGGCCTTGGCTTTTAAGTACATGTTATAAACACCAAAAACATCAATTAGTTCAAACTTGTCTATTTGGGGGAGCTAAGAACAGAAATTATACCTCTACTTCCCATGTTCTTCATTGCCAAATTAGCTACTAACTGATTTGCACACCAATTAAAATTACTAAAAACAAACACAACACCAACAGTTGCCATTTTATAGCAGACCCCAGAGGCTAATGAGCTCAATGAGTTAATCAGCTAAGATGCTTATTCTAAACAGCAATGTTGTCAAATGAGGATGACACGCCAACACTTTCCAAAAACGCAGTCCTAAAAAAAAATCAATGAGAAACATCTCCTTGATAGTATTCTAGTTTCTTGGGAAAAGTGCAGGATGACTTATTTTCTGAGACTTACTAATTATAGGCATAGGAGGTTCTTGCTTCATTGATTTTATCTCAGTATCACTCATGGCCATGTGGCCTCCTGAGTCCTACTGAGCCCCCAGGCCTATCTCAGTTCCTGACCTCTTTGACCTCTTGGCTGCAGGTACTTACTTTCTCTCTTGAAACCCTCTACTCTTAGGGATTCTGTTCTTACCTGCTTGTCCTTTTACCTCTTTGGGGTGGTATTTTGTCTCCTTTGAAGAATTCTCTTTTTGCTTTTTAACCTAATCACAACGGTTAAGCTAAAGTGTTTTGTATACAGTCGGTATACAATAGATTCTTGTTAAATAAAGAAAGAATCCCAAGGCCCAGGACTTCATCACTGTATGTTTTCCTCTCTGCCTGCTCTCTTAAGCTTCAAATACTAAGTCTGTATAGAGCATACCCAAATTGTACCCAGAAAGAACTAGCCAGTAAGAACTGTGCAGGCCTCTGTGCCCACTGAGAATCTGGCCTTTGGAAGGTAAACAGAACACATCAGTGTGAAGAACTGCATTACCGGTGACAATTCTTTACCCCTCCCTACAGCCATGCTCTTTGCTATGATGACTTGGCAGTTTATCCCACTGAAGCAATAGACTATATTTCTCTACCCCTTGGACTTTTGGGTTGGGCCACATGACTTGTCGTAGCTAACAGAATAAGGCAGAAGTGACAGATGCCTGCTCCAAGCTTAGGACTGCGGAAGCCTCTGGTTTATGCTTCTCTCTGACACTTTTGCCATCACCATGAGGAGACCTTTCCTGATATGCCTCCGGTGCAGGGAGGATCAGGCCCACGTGCTGCAGAACCACTGCACCTGGCCTGCTAACCCATAGGGAAAAGCAGAGCTGCCTAACCAAGCCCAGCCAAGAACCTCACCGGTCTATAGACACGTGAGCAATAATAAATGATTGGTGTTTTACATCACTGAGTGTTGGGGCAGTTTGTTAAATAGCAATGACTAACTGATAGAATCGGCCTACTCAAGCTTTAGATTTGAGACATTACACAGATCACCACATTGTTGCTTAGTAATCTAACAGTACAAATAATAGTGACGATTATGATGACGATAACACTAAAATAACAGTCGCTAACATAATGAACATTGATCACTATGTGCTAAGCACTTTCAAGGTATTAGCTCATTTAATCCTAATATTAGCTCCCCCCCTTTTATAAATAAACTTGTTATCATAGAATAGTCTTAGATTACAGAATTTTTGAGAAGATAATACAGAGAGTTTCCATATACAGGCAGTCCCCGGGTTACAGATGACATATGTTCCTAAGAATGTCTTTAGGTCGGATCTGCAAGGAACTCGGATCCTTGAAGAGTGTATATATGGTAATAACAATAATACTATAATGGCTCATATGTGGTAATAATAATACAGTATAATACTGTAATAATAATACTCCTGTACTGCAATAAGTTACAGAAACTATTGTGCTCTTTCTTTCAATTCAAGCAAACAGAACTTAAACTTGTACAAAAAGTTTAGACCAGGCGCAGTGGCTCATGCCTGTAATCCTAGCACTTTGGGAGGCTGAGGCAGGAGGATTGTTTGAGGCCAGGAATTCAAGACCAGTCTGGGCAAGAGTGAGACCCAGTCTCCACAAAAAACAGAAAAATTAGCCAGGTGTGGTGGAGTGTGCCTGTAGTTCCAGCTACTCAGGAAGCTGAGGCAGGAGGATCGCTTGAGGCCAGGAGTTTGAGGTTGCAGTGAGCTATGACGATACCACTGCACTCTAGCTCAGACAACACAGGAAAACTCTATCTCACCAAAAAAAAAAATGTTTAGATAGGAGTAAGAGAAATTTCAAAAGTGAATGTTAAAAGTTAACACTCACCTAATGTTGCATCAATGTCTTACTGGAAGAGGCATTTTTGAGGCAATGAGGTGGGCTAACGTTAATTAATTAATTAACCTTTGTAAACCGCTCAATGTTAGGATCTTGCTCCTCAAGCTCAGCAAATCCTGCTTCAGTGAGACAAAAGGCTTCAGCTAGTACCTTTGTCATAAACTTTCTTGGCTCTGGATCTTCTGATTCTTCACGTTCTAGTGTTTCTATCGGCTGCTCCTCTATCTATCTATGGGACTAGCCGCTAGCACAAAGATGCTGCGCCAACGAATCACTTATTCCATGCAGCTTTGTTTACATGTGTGGAAGAAACTAGTTTCCAAATTATTAATTTAATTATTTAATCATAAATCATCCTTCTGGGGAGCCTTGGGAACCCATTTGTAAGCAGAGAATGCCATAAGTTGGGTCATCTGTAACCCGGAGACTGCCTGTACTCCACACCCAGTTGCCCCTATTATGTACATTTTACATTCGTATGGTATATTTGTCACAATTACTGAACTAATATTGATAGTTTATTATCAACTGAAGTCCATAATTTATTTGTATTTCCTGGGTCCGAATGTCCTTTTTCTGTTTGAGGATCCCATCCGCCACGTTACATTTAGTCGTCCTATCTCCTTGGGCTCTGACAGTTTCAGCCCTCTCCCTTCTTATTAAATTGCATGATTTTTTTTTAGTAACAGCTTTATTTGGGTATAATTCATATATCATACAATTCACCCACTTAAAGTATACAACTCAATGGTTCCTAGTGGACTCACAGACTTGTCTAACCATCACAATCAATTTCAGAGCATTTTCATCACACCAAAAAGAAATTCCATACCCTTTAGCTATCACTCCCAACAATTAACCCCTTACCCCCATGCCTAGACAATCACTAATTTACTTTCTGTCTCTATAATTTTGTCTATTCTAGATATTTCATATAAATGGAATTATACAAAATGTGGTATTTTATGACCAGTGTCTTTCACTTAATATAATGTTTCCAAGATTCATCCATGTTGTAGCATGTATCAGTACTTAATTTTTAAAGCTGAATAATATTCCATTGTACATATACCACATTTTGTTTATTCCCTCATCAACTGATGGATGTATGGGTTGTTTCCACCTTTTGGGCTACTGTGAATAATGCTGCTGTGAACATTCACACACAAGTTTTTGTGTAGATATATGTTTTCATTTCTCTTGAGTATAGACCTAGGAGTAGAATTGTTGGGCCAAGTGCTAACTCTACGTTTATTTTTTTGAGGAACTTCCAGACAGTTTACCAAAGTGCCTATACCATTTTACATTCCCATTTCGTCCCCTTTTCAGAGATAAGAAATTAAAGCCCACAGGGATTAAGTAATTTGCCAAAGTCCATATAGCTGAGAATCGGAGGAGTGGGGCAGTGCACCCATGTGGTCTGCCTCCAGAACCCTAGCTCTTAGCGACTACACCACGCTGACAGAGCCAAGGGAAACTGAGTTAATTCTGACTTCTCACCACGTCTGGGGAGGGCATCTAATTCTCTGTACCCTCTCTAGATTTAGAATCCACAAATTAATGGAGATGTGGAGAACAACAAAGAATCATAAAAAGAGAAATAAAATTATTGCAAAAAAATTTTTGATGAAAAAATATTATTAAATACCCTGAGATTCTTTTAGCTTAAAGTGAGAGCAAAGGTGCAAACTGACAGAAGTCAAGTACCATAGAAGGTTAATGTAATAAGAGCTCATACGTGAGCCATTCTTTACCTCCTTGAATTAGAAGAAATGGAATTTGATCTACAGAATGATAAGTAAATATTAATAAAAACTTCCTCATCATTTTGAGACACTGAAACTCTATTAGGAACATTTGGGAACCCTCCAGGAATATTATTATTATGACTTAAAGTGTCTTAACTAGGAGGCAGAAAGATGGATAAACTGACCAGCAGTGTTGTTGCTCTATGACTGCAGAGATTTGTGCACACATGATATAATCTTTGGTCCACAGACTCAAAGTCCTTTACCAGGACTAACTTACCCTGAATTGCAGACAGATATACAAAAGTATCTTCATGTTCCAAGTTCTCCAAGAATATCTGGAATGACAAAATACAGCAATGATAAGATTCACAAAGAGCAAGGAAGACTTAAGAGACCCCCTTATCAGAAGCCTCAAAGAGTAAAATGTTTTTCTTCTTGTTTGTCTTAGCTAAAAGCCAGTCTAATTTTGAGTCTTATGGGGAAAATGGTATATGTATGCTTGAAGTCCCAGTTTTATAATAGTTAAAAAAAAAGGGTAGGAATTAAGGGAGATACCTATATTTTTGAAGTAGTCAAGTATATACCAGCAGTAGTTATAGAAACCAATGGAAGAACAATCCTCGACAATTTTCCACTACAGCCAAGGTGAACAACATTCCCACATATGGCATGAAAGCTACAGGCTGTGATAACACACAAGAGGCAAGGTTTGGGGTTATGTGCAAACGATGGCACATTTGCTGCAATCGGATCCTTTTTCTTGCACTCACAAAGCATACGGCAATGCAAGTGAGACAGAGATGTCGTTATTGAGATAACTTTAAATCTGTTCTAATTTATTGTTTGAAATCTTGCATATTTCAGCGCTTCAATGGACATTAGCAACAAATTACTCTCAATAACCCTCACAATTTAGTAACCTACCAGGGAGTATCAACGGCAGCGGGTTATCTAGTGCTTATCGAGAAGATAGTACAGTGACATGTTAGGCTTAGGCCCCAACGTGAGAGCCAAGAAAGACAGTGGCCCTGTGCCATATATAATGCCATGCCTTTCGCTGGCACAGGGATTCTTGATATCAACTTGTCACTGCTGGTCTCTACATCTTAAGTATGTCAGGGAGAAGCTAAAATTAGTCCTCTTAGGAAGATGGCCAGATTGAAAGGTGTGGGGATCACGTATGGAGTAAGGGAAGCTTAATCCAGGGTAGTGGCCATGGGAATAAAGAGGATGAGATACATCTGAAAGACTTCTTGGAAAAAACAATTGCCAGGACTTGGTGACCGATTATATATGGCAGATGAAGATTAAATGAAGTTAAAATTCTAAAGATGTTCACAGCATTTACTTTCTAAATAGGTGTATCAAAGGATATTTTTAATAATTACTCAAAGAAGATATATATTTGAGGTTTTCAGCAATATTTTAATGACAGCAAATCCTTGGTGCATTTCTGTGTCTCAGTTTTCTCATCTCTAAAATGGGGGTAATACCAATATTGCAGTTGTTGTGAGGATTAGAGACGATATCTATAAGGTATATGGCCTGTCTCAATTGTATAATTATTATTATACAATTGGTTCTAATACTTTAGTGATTAAAAATAAATGTTTTTGATCAGAATTGTAATTCTTAATCTAATGGCTAAGGCATATAGAAGAGGTTGTTATCATCACCATCATCATTATAATTGAGGCTCAGAAAGTTGAAGTGACTTGTTCAAGAAACTGAAACTGATCTGGGATGTGATCCCAGGTAGCAGTCTCTAGAACTTTTGCTCTTTCTTTCTTTCTTTTTTTTTTAAAGATAAGATCTCACTCTGTTGCCCAGGCTGGAGTGCAGTGTTGTAATCATAGCTTATTGTAGCCTCAAATTCCTGGGCTTAAATGATCCTCCTGCCTCAGCCTCTTGATGAGTGGCTGGGACTACAGGTATGTGCAATCAAGCCAGGCTTTTTTTTTTTTTTTTTTTATAAATGGTGTCTTACTATGTTGCCCAGGCTGATCTCTAACTCCTGGCTCCAAATGATCCTCCCTCTGTGGCCTCGCAAAGTGCTGGGATTACAGGTGCGGGCCACTGTGCCCGGCCTCCCCCTGCTCTTAATCTCTAACCCATACTGAGGTCAGGACAATTTCCACGAAAGGGAAGAGATTTCCAACTAAGCATATATTAATATATTCCCCCATAATTCTACAATTTAAAGAACAGCTTTTTCACTGTGAGGAAGGGAGCGGGGGAGGAGACCCAATTCTGCCCAATGTCCCTCTCAAAAGGGACCCAGAGAAAACAGGTGGCTTACCTGGGCAAGGTCACACTGCTGAAAATGGACTTATTTACCACAAAAGGCACTCTCCCATCTCTGGGAATTTGCTCACATTGTCCTCCCCCCACCCCCTTTCATCTGCTCAAACCTTACCCGTTTATTAAGGCCATGTTAAGATCTACGTCTTCCAGAAGGTTTCAATTCTCTCTTTTTCTTGACTGTCCATAGCATTTCTTGTATGTGAAAATTTTGGCAGTTTGTTCATATCAACTGAGTAGTCTCATGTGGTCATCTAATCTTTCCTGTGTCTAAGTGTTACCTCCTCAGAACAACTGTAAGTTTCTAGAGGATGGTGAAGGATGGTGCTTGACACATAGCCAAGGCTCCAAAAATATTTGAGTTGAATTAATGGCTCCCGGAGAGCTGCCCCTCTCCGGGCCCATGTGTCTTTATAGTGCGTTCTACTTACCTTGAGAAGCTTCTCTTGCATCTCGAGGGCTTTTGCTTCTCTCTGTTCTATCCAGCGGGAAAGAGTCCGCAGGGCAGCAGCCCGTGTTGGAATCTGAGGATCATAAGCTGACAAAAGAACCTCTTGGAGCTGCTCTGTGGTTATGCTCGCAGGTTTCTGGTTTGTCGTAGTGCTGGCCTCACTGACCCCCTTAGGAATGAATGGAGCACTCGACTGCAGGCCTGTTTGTGGGGATTTCTCATGACTTTGCTGTTGTTTGAGGTGACTCTGAGCTACATCAGTGTAGCTTTCATGACTGGTTTGCTGCTCCTCTTCTATTTTCCTTTCTGGAACTTTCTTGTTCAGGGTACTGTGGGCGGCCATGCTGACAGCCTCAGTGGCAAAGGCTCCATGGGTAGAGATGGTGATACGGAGATCCACAGCCAGTTCCTGGATGACGGGGTCAGGGTATGTGTTGGATACCTTTTCCAACAGAGGCAGCAACTGCTTCAGGACAGCAAAATCACTTGATTTCAACTATAAAATGAAATAAACAATGCCAAACTCAAATGAAGATAGCAAATGTTAATATGGCCTAAGCACCAGGAAACATATTCTGCAAAAATGGGGGCACGGATAAAATCTTGTTCATGGTGTAATCAGCATATTGCCTGGGTCTTGTACTCAATAACTATTTATTGAATAATTATAGCTAACATTTATTGAACACTTACCATGTACAGGTTCCTTTTTAAGTTAAAGCACACATATATACACATTCGTATCCCTACAATAGATTTCTTTTTTTTTTGAGACAGAGTCTCACTCTGTTGCCCAGGCTAGAGTGCTGTCAGCCTGGCTCACAGCAACCTCAAACTCCTGGGCTCAGTGATCCTCCTGCCTCAGCCTCCTGGGTAGCTGTGACTACAGGTGTGTGCCACCACACCTGGATAACTTTTTTTTCTATTTTTAGTTACTCAGCTAATTTTTTCTATGTTTAGTAGAGACGGGGTTCTCACTCTTGCTCAGGCTGGTCTTGAACTCCTGAGCTCAAGCAATCCTCCTGCCTTAGCCTCCCAGAGTGCTAGGATTACAGGTGTGAGCCACTGTGTCTGGCCTGATTACTATTATTAACTACATTTTAAACATGGGGAAATTGAGGCACAGACCAGTTCAGTAATATGTCCAAGTTCAAAGACTGGAAGACAGTAAGATGTAAACTCAAAAAATCAGGATCAAAGCCCATATTCTTACTCAATACCCTACACAATCTCACTTGAAAGAATAAACGGGTTCTTAATTACATGACCTAATGTGGCCAGTGTTCAAGCACCATAGATCTGGAAAGGATCATGATGACAAGAGGCAGAAGGGGATTTCTCTAAGAAAGAAGAAAGTGGGGGTTAAAATTAGGCAAGATTTTATTCTCTACAGAAGCTTTGTCTGAATAATGTCATATGCCTTACTAAGAAAGGTGCGTGTGTAGTTAATGACAAGTAAGAATCAATAGTAATATTTTTCTGTTTGAAAATACTAGAGAAATTATCACAAGAGGCTTCAATAGGCCCTGAAAATTTGAAAACCTCAGGGGTCTTAAATTCTTTTTAGAACAAGGCAGGGTATTTACCTCTTAATGATTCACTCACTTCATTATCCAACCAACCTATCAATTAACCAATTAACCATTTTCACAGAACCTACATTACGTTCTCATTTTACTCTATAAATCTAAAGATTTACTATTGTTCATTGTCCTCACCACTGTCTTCCAAGTAAATGAAAATTTGAGGTGTATGTCAGGTTTGTACCTGTAGAATTTCACCATACACCCAGATGGTTTTTTTTTGGATTTTTGTTTTTTTTTTTTGAGACAGAGTCTCACTCTGTTGCCCAGGCTAGAGTGCCGTGGCTTCAGCCTAGCTCACAGCAACCTCAAACTCCTGGGCTCAAGCAATCCTACTGCCTCGGCCTCCCAAGCAACTGAGACTACAGGCATGCGCCACCATGCCCGCCTAATTTTTTCTATATATATTTGTAGCTGTCCAATTAATTTCTTTCTATTTTTGGTAGAGACAAGGTCTCGCTCTTGCTCAGGCTGGTCTGGAACTCCTGAGCTCAGAACGATCCGCCCGCCTAGGTCTCCCAGGGTGCTAGGATTACAGGCGTGAGCCACCGCGCCTGGCCCCCAGATGGTTTTTTGACACATTTAGAAACTAATGCAAAATCAAGGTAAGGTAGAATTTCTAGCTGTTAGTTTATCTTCATGTGTAAAGTGATTGACATTCTGATGTTACTACATCTTAAGAGAAGAAGAGAGTATGTATCTACAGAGGAAAGGTATATGTTATCTAAGAAAAGAGTCAATTTTTGCTGGAATCTATGTGGCACAGAAAAAGACATTTTAGAACAGTTTTACTAGTGTCATCATTATGCTAAACTTTATTCTCTGTCTCTGTTGTATCGTGGATTTTTTTCTTTTTAAGCATCTGAAATGAGAGTATCTGCTTCTATCTACAGTCTATTTGGCCTATTTTTCATTTCTATTATATGTAACAATTTCTTCTAAAAAAACTACCAAGATGAATAGATCAATGGAACAGGACCGAAAGCCCAGAAACAGACCCACACAAATACAGTCAACTGAACTTTGACAAAGGAGCAAAGGCATTCCAATAGAAAAAAGACAGTCTTTTCAACAGATGGTGCTGGAACAACTAGCATCCACATACACAAAAATGAATCTCGACACAGACCTTACACCTTTCACAAACACTAACTCAAAGTGGATCACAGGCCTAACTGTAAGATACAAAACTATAAAACTCCTACGAGTTAACATAGCAGAAAGTCTGGATGGCCTTGGGTATGGTGATGACTTTTTAAATACTACACTAAAGGCATGATCTATGAAAGAAATAATTGATAAGCTGAACTTCATTATAATTAAAAACTTGTGTTCTGCAAAGACGCTGTCAAGGAAATGAGAAGACAAGCCGCAGGATGGGAGAAAATATTTATGAAAGACATATCTGAAAAAGGACTGTTTAAGAACTCTTAAAACTCAACAATCAGAAAATGAACAACCCAATTAAAAAATGGGCGAAAGACCTGAACTTCACTAAAGAAGATACACAGATGGAAAACAAGCATACGAAGACATACCCAATGTCGTATGTCATTAGGAAACTGCAAATTAAAGCAACAATGAGATATCACTATACACTTGATAGAATGGCCAAAATCCCAAACACTGACCGCACCAAATGCTAGCGAGGTAACAGGAACTCTCACTCATTGCTGCTAAGAATGCAAAATGGTACAGCCGCTTTGGCAGCCAGTTTGGCAGTTTCTTACAAAAACTAAACGCACTCTTACCATATGATCCAGCAATTGTGCCTCTTGGTATTTACCCAAAGGATCTGAAAACTTATGTCCACACAAAAACCTGCACATGGTTGTTTATAGCAGCTCTAGTCATGGTTGCCAAAACTTGACAGTAATCAAGATGTCCTTCAGTAGGTGAATGGATAAGTAGACTGTGGTACATCCAGACAACAGAATATTATTCAACACTAACAATAAATGAGCTATCAAGCCATGAAAAGACATGGAGGAACTTTGAATGCATATTACTAAGCGAAAGAAGCCAGTCTGAAAAGGCCACTTACTGTGCGATTCCAACTATGTGACATTTTGGAAAAGGCGAAACTATGGAGACAGTAAAAAGATTAGTGGTTGCTAGGGGTTGGGGGAAGGGAGGGATGAATAGGCAGGACACAGACAATTTTCTTATCCACAATGGTGGATACATGTCATTATACATTTGTCCAAACTCCTAGAATGTAGATCGACTTCTAACATAACTGTGGACTGTAGGTGATAATGATGTGTCAATGTTGGTTCATTGATTATAACAGATGCACCATCCTGGTGTGGGATATTGACAGTGGGGGAGGCCGTGCATGCGTGGGGGCAGTGGGTACGTGAGAACCCTCTGTACTTTCTGCTCAATTTTGCTGTGAACCTAAAACCCTTCTAAAAAATAAAGCCTATTAAAAAAAATCTTTTCTCCCTGTTTTCAAACTTCTTAGTCATTTTGAGAGTCACCTTATTCAGTGGGCAGCTTCTCTCATCATCGTGAGCAGGTAAGTGGATTCTGAATCAAACAGTTTACTAGGCAATTAAAGTTATACATTCTTTCACCTTGATAAACCTATAGATTTCTCACTATGAAAATAATAAGGGAAATCTAAGACTAGAGGTGCCAACTATTTGTTGGCTATGATAGAGCTATGATAGTGTCACTGCACTACAGCCTGGGCCTATCTGTAAAAAAAAAAAAAAAGAAGATATGGAAATGTGGATCTTTTAAAAAATAAGATGAATTCATCAAATTAATCACAGCCAATATAAGGTAAGGTCCATGAGGGCAAAAAGGCACGTGGTGTGTATTTTTGAATGAGTTAATTCTAAGACACTCTCAAACAATGTGGTATGATAGAGGCAAGCACTGGGCTCTGGATCTCAGATTTGGACTCAAGTCCCAGCCCAACTACCCTGAGCCTCAAAGGCCTCACCTGTAATAAAATGGGACTAACACTTGCCCACCTTGATTGGCTAACCCATTTCCCCTCTCCTTTTCCATCTCCCACTGGAAAGCTGGGTGCTCACTGTACTAGCCTTCCTTGCAGGTAAAAGTGGTCAGGTGACCCTGTTTTGACCAATGAATATACAGGGAAATCTGTTGGGGAGCTTCTGGGAACACTTTTGTTTTCCCTATGAAAAGGACATTGTAACTAGTGCCATCCTTTCTTCCTGCTTGCTCCGATCTCAAATGTAATGCCTAAAACTATGCAGCCATCTCACAAACAGAAGGCAATTAAGTAGGATCAAGAATAGCTGATGTGCCAAAGTTGAAAAGACAGAAAAATTGATGACGAAGTAAAAAGACAGGAAAATCTCAAGTCCTTGATGATACAGGAATAGTTGAGATGCTAGACCAATTAATACCAGCAATTGCTTAACTGCAGCTTTCTTGTTAAGTGAGATTATTAAACTGTATTTGTTTAAGCCGCTGTGAGTTGAGTTTTAATTACTTGTAATAAATACATTCCTGATAATACCTACCTAGTAAAAGGTTAACTGTGAGAATCAAATGAAATAAGAATTTTGTAAGCTGTAAAATCTTACACAGATGCAAGAAAACCAAATGGCAATCACAGTATACAAAGTTCTTTTACAGATTTTATGCGCATGGCGGTTGGGTAAAAATTTATCATCCATGTATTACGTTAAGAACACTAGAGAGGTCTCAAAGAAATAAATCAATCTTTGTACCTATAATAGCAATGTACTTAGCTCCTCCCTAGTCTCAAGTCCTAGAATGTACCTAAAAGAGAAGTTGTGTGAAATCTAGAGTAAAGCCAAGATTATAGGAAAAAATAAAATGGAAAAATAATAAATTATCATAAAGGTTATATTTTGAAATATAATGGCTAAATCTTTGCCTAAAATTCATCCTTTAGTATTGATGCCTGCCATTGATGCCACAGTTGTCTTCTGGCGGTCCTGGAGGATTCTGGGATCTTTGGAAGCATTAGGATCAAATGCTTCTAATGATTCAAAAGAGATGAAAACCTTTTCCACAGGCCACTGGTGTCAACAGAAATCACTTTGTAGAAATTATATAAAGAATATATATATATAGAAATTATATAAAGCTCTGAAAATCTTTAATAATGTGTACAAATGAACACAGTGAAGACAATTCCAGAAATAGATGGTTTAATCTTAAAAGCAAAAAGAGGCTGAGCATGGCGGCTCACACCTGTAATCCTAGCACTCTGGAAGGCCAAGGTGGGAAGACCACCCGAGCTCAGGAGTTCAAGACCAGCCTGAGCAAGAGCGAGACCCCCATCTCTACTAAAAATAGAAAAATTAATAGTAGCACAAGCCTGTAGTGACTACAAGCCTGTAGTCCCAGCTACTCGGGAGCCTGAGGTGGGAGGATCGCTTGAGCCCAGGAGTTTGAGTTTGAGGTTGCAGTGAGCTAAAGATAACTACCTAGGGTGACAGATCAAGACTCTGTCTCCAAAAAAAAAAAAAGAGAGAGGCAAAAAAGAATTAGAGGGGTCGTTAGTTAACTGGAAGGTCATAAGGTCATTTTTAAAAAGTAAAATTAGAGGCACTGTACTTTCCATATGAGGGCTTTTTTTAGCCAGTTTAATCACCTACATATAAGTGACTGAACCTTCCCACCACCTTAGGGAAATTCTGAGAAAAGTCTAGATCACCTAGCGGATAAGCAAGCAAATGCCTGTGGAAAAAAGAAGTGTGGCTTTCCTCTTCCCCTCGCCACATATGACTAACATTTATAGCACTCCCTTGGGTGTACCCGCCGGAGCTGAGCATTGCTCACTATGGGTGAGGGCAGTGTTTCTGAATTTTTCAAAGCCCATGCCCTTTTGATAAACAAAAAAATTCCAAGCTTCTTCGTTAGAAATTCACTTTTCTTTTCTTCCTTTTATTCTTTCTTCCTTCCATTTATCCATCAATCCAAAAACTGTTTATTAAATGCATACTGTGACAGATTTATTAAATATGGCAGAAAATGAGACATCTCTGAAGTAGTCTGCTTGAAAGCAACAGTAATTAAGAATCATTGTCTGGTCTTTGAAGTTCTATAGAACAGTCTGAAATACGGGAATTTTCCCAAGCTGTTCTATAGAACACCCAACTCTAGCTCAGTGAAGGAGAGAAAGGGCAGCATTCCAACAGGAACTGAGTCAACCACTTCACCTCAGTCAGTATGCAAAAGGTTTCCGTGGCTCTTCCCTCTCTCCCTTTCTTCTACTCTGCAGCACATGTCTAGTTTGCTTACCACTACTTCCATCCCAGTCTCTAGGCATTTGCTAGGATTCTGATATACAAGCCAACAACATCTAACACACATCTATGCTCAGGATAATGTTTTTACCTAAGAGTCTGAGCAATGGCCTTTGGTCAAAAACCACCTAAGCAGTGTAGAGTAACACCAAATTAAAGACCCCTGCCCCTTTAGAGAAGAGATATACCTTTTATCTCCCAATAATGGACCCCCAGCCCAACAGAGTCTAGATTTAAAGAATCAGAGCCCAGCTTTGAACTGGTAGGCTCTCCTGCCTCCCTGGAACAGTATGGTTACGTTTTTTTCCTAAAGAAGGTCTGGGCCGGGCGCGGTGGCTCACGCCTGTAATCCTAGCACTCTGGGAAGCCGAGGCGGGTGGATTGTTTGAGCTCAGGAGTTCGAGATCAGCCTGAGCAAGAGCGAGACCCTGTCTCTACCAAAAATAGAAAGAAATTAATTGGACAGCTAAAAATATATAGAAAAAATTAGCCGGGCATGGTGGCACATGCCTCTAGTCCCAGTTACTCGGGAGGCTGAGGCAGGAGGATCGCTTGAGCCCAGGAGTCTGAGGTTGCTGTGAGCTAGGCTGACGCCACGGCACTCACTCTAGCCAGGGCAACAAAGTGAGACTCTGTCTCAAAAAAGAAAAAGAAAAAAAAAAAGAAGGTCTGGAATGGTCTGTTCAGCTTTGTGTAGCAGTGCTTTAGAGTTGCAGACCCCAACCCCTCATCCGTGGCCTGTTAGGAACTGGGCCGCACAGCAGGAGGTGAGCAGCTGCAGGAAGTTTCATCTGTGTTTACAGCCACTCTCAATCACTCGAAGCATCACTGCCTGAGCTCCACCTCCTGCCAGATCAGCAGTGGCATTAGATTCTCATAGGAACTTGAACCCTGCTATAAAGTACGCACACAAGGGATCTAGGTTGTGTGCTCCTTATGAAAATCTAATGCCTGATGATCTGAGGTGGAGCTGAGGCAGTGAGGCTAGTGCTGGGGAGCAGCTGCAAATACAGACTATAATTAGCAGAGAGGTTTGACTGCACAGAGACCATGATAAATCAATTGCTTACAGGCTTATACCAAAACCCTATCAGTGAGTGGCAAGTGACAACTAAGCTGCATCTGGTGGCAGGCTTTATAGTGGCAAGTGAGTTGATGTGCTTCAGTCCGGTGGCAGCTTTCAGTCAGAATCTGACACTTAACTTTAGTCCATGCGTGGCCCACCCATTATTTTATTTACCACTTCCATCCATGCCTCTCTCCCCCTCACGCACTTGTCTCAGTCACAGTTTTGGTAAGCCCACAAGCTAACCCTACCAGAAATGAGTAAAAAACAAATGTCACTGGAGAGCTTCTTTGAAAAGAGGGAAAGACCCAATAATGAGACAGCAGAAGACTCTAAGGCTGTCAATAAAATGAAAGCTGCATTTAAAGGAAATACCAAGAGTCCTGCTTAAATTACAGGTTCATCGCAACAGGTGACTCACATTCTCCAAGCCCACTTTGTATGCCATGTGGCAACCAACTAGCCAACAAAGCCATCAAATCATCAAAACTGCTTTGCCACATGCAGACCAAGCACCCTGCATTAAAAGACAAGCCTTTGGAGCTTTTGAAAGAAAAAAATGTGAACACTAACAGAAGCAATTACTGAAGGCCACCACTTCATCAAATGTGTCTGCACTGAGAGCATCATTCCTAGTGGCTAACGCATTGCCAAAGCTAAGAAGCCCTTTACTATTGGTGAAGAACTGATCCTGCCTGCTGCTAAGGACACGTGCCATGAACTTTTAGGAGAGGCTGCAGTTCAAAAGGTGGCACATGTTCTCTTTTGGTTAGCACCGTAACTAGACGAATTTGATGAAATAGCAGAAGATACTGAGGCACAATTGTTAGAGAGGATTAATGAGTCACCATGATATGAAATCCAGGTTGATGAGTCTACCAACATTGACAACAAGGCAACAATGCTTGTTTTTGTACGATACATTTTTCAGGAGGATGTGTATGAGGATATATTATGTGCACTTTTGTTGCCAACCAACACCACAGCTGCAGAACTATTCAAGTCTTCGAATGATTACATATCAGGAAAACTGAATTGGTCATTTTGCGTTTGTATACGCATGGACAGAGCAGCTGCCATGACTGGACGGCTTTCTGATTTCACTGCTCAGGTCAAGGAGGTCACTTCTGAATGTGAGTCTATGCACCATGTCAAACATACAGAAATGCTGGCTAGCTGAAAAACGTCACCTGAACTATACAACGTTTTGCAGGATGTGATTAAAATTATCAAACACATTAAAGTACACGCCCATAATGCATGTCTGTTCATGCAGCTCTGTGAGGAGACGGTCACAGAGCACACATGTCTCTTACACACAGGAAATAGCTTTCTAAAGTTAAGATCACTGGCCAGAGTTTTTGAGTTATGAGAGCTGCTTCAGATATTTCTTTTAGAAAAATAGTCACCATTGGCAACACATTTCAGTGACACAGAATGGGTTGCAAAACTTGCTTATTTGTGTGATGAATTCAATCTGTCACTTCAGGGGAGAACGAAATTGTGTTCAAGTCGCCAGATAAAGTGGCTGCATTCAAAGCCAAACTGGAATTATTGGGGTGATGAGTGAACACTGGGATTTTTGACATGTTTTGAACATTAGCAGAGATTTTGAAAGACACTGAGCCAGGGCCTTCTTTCTCCCAGCTGGTGCATGATCACCTATCTCAGCTTTCAAAAGAGTTTGAGCATTACTTCCCAACCACAAAAGACCCCTGATCTGGAAGGAATGGATCTGCGATCCATTTGTGAATAAGCCGGGTGAATCGACTTTGTCTGTGCTAGAAGAGGATCAACTGCTTGAGATCACAAATAATGGTGGTCTTAAAAGTATGTCTGAGACAACTTCAAATCTCCATACATTCTGGATTAAAGTCAAGGCAGAATATCCTGAGATTGCCACAAAAGCACTGAAAATCCTGCTTCCATTTCCAACATCCTATCTTTGTGAAGCAGGGTTTTCTGCAGTGACAGCAACCAAAATGAGATTACAGAGTAGATTGGACATAATCAACACACTTATGTTTCCCATCACCCCCAGATGGGACCATCTAGTTGCAGGAAAACAAGCTCAGGGCTCCTACTGATTCTGCATTATGGTGAGTTATATAATTATTTCATTATTTATTACAATGTAATAATAATGAAGTGCACAATAAATGCACTTGAATCATACCGAAACCATCCCCGCCCCATCCAACCCCCCACAGTCCCATGGAAAAATTGTCTTCCATGAAACTGGTCCCTGGTGCCAAAACAGTTGGGGACTGCTCTTTAGAGGACCCAGTGGACCGTGCAGCATCATGCGGACATTGCTTCTTGAAGGGACAGGGAAAAGTTACTAACATAATATTTTACTGATGACCAGTCCTGAAATTTAGAAAATGAGTTTGGAATTACAGTTGCCTTGGTAGCAGTCTTAAACCTACACTTTTTCCAAATTAACTCCTCTTCCCAGACACAATGTTATAATAATTGCCTTAATTACATAAATTACAAAGAAAAGGAAAAAAATGTTCAGATGCTGTTAGATTCTGTTTCATTAGCCAAAACGACAAGTCCTGATAAGGGTTAGGTACAGTATAATATTCTAGATTAAAGCAAAGACCTTAGCCTGGCAATGATCAACTGAAAACAAAATTCAGAATCATGACTTTCTTTTTTATTACAAAGACAAAAAAACCAGCATTACAGAAGCCACTCATATAATAAATCCATGAATCAAACAGGAAAAAAAATTACTAGATCTAGGGCAAAAGTATAGAGGGTGACGTGTTAGGTTCACTTAACTAACTGCCAAGTCAGAGGAATCCAGGGTATAATCAGTGAGTCAGGATGGCTCACAGAAAAGCAGGGATAGGCAGGGGATCCACGTTTACATCAGTCAGGTGAGTCTCTCTTAGAATACGACTAGTGTACACAGCTGCCCCCCAACAACAGGTTTCTAGAAAGGGAGATGGAGATTTCTGTAATCTATTTTCCATTTGGGATATGGTGTGAAATGATAAGTGTTAAGTAAAGAGAACCAAAAAAATAAAAATAAAAAATGCACTCTAAACTAATGGAAACAAAGGCTATTCAAATTAATACTCAACCAGAAAAACAAAAATCAATCTAGCCAACTAAATCCAATAGCAATACATATTAAGAAAAACTATTCAATTAGTGGCCAGGTGTGGTGGGTCATGCCTATATAACCTTGGCACTGTGGGAGGCCAAGGTGGGAGGATCCCTTGAGGCCAAGAGTTTGAGGCCAGCCTGGGCAACACAGCAAGACTTCATCTCTAAAAGAAAAAAAAAACTATTCCATTGGTGAACCCCTCCTTGCTAGTTCTAATATGGCTCTAGAAACTGAAACAAAAACTTTTTTTAAAAATTACATGGGGAATATAAAATTAATCTACCAAGAAATGGGCTTCACATTAACAACAGGCTCAGATAAAATTCCTTTTCCTCTTAAGGACAGCTAGAGAGAGGCATATTTTTATATATCAAGAATCAGATCAGATTTGAATCCTCAAACCCAAAAATCCATTCCCAGAGGGTTCTCTACCCATTGCTAAGGGTTATAAGAAGGCTGATTTCAAGTTGGATTTCATAATGTAATTAACAAGTCATACACTCACATGACCTAGCCCTTGCCTATCTTTTTCCCTTGCTGGCTCCACTTTTCCCCTTGGTCTCTACAATGCAATTATACCAGCCTTCTATCAGGGTCTCAAGTATACCTAACACTTTCCTGCTTCCAAGCCTCTGAAACATGATGTTTTCTTTAATGGGGAGAGCTTCCTCCATCTGCACTATACACACACTCAAGTTCCTATTAATCCTTCAAGTCTTAGCTTAACCTTACACTTTCTCAGTGGAAATCTTCCCAGCCTAGGTTAGATACTATGTTCTCTTGGTACCTTCACTTTGCTTTGAGGCACTTCATTCAATTCTAAGTACGTTTAGTGTCTCACTCCCTTACTGGACTATAAGCTTCATGAAGCTAGGGACCCTGTCTGCCTTGCCCACTGCTGTAATCTCCACACCTTAGCTCAGTATCTGGCATACAACATGTAGGCAATAAATACTGTTTAAAGAAATAAACTTAAAAATTACAAATTAAGTATGCAAAAGACATGTACGCTTCAAAGTGTCTGGAAGCAAATTTTAACATGCTATGTGATATGGGCTGAACAGTGGATCCTCTGCTGCAATGGAGCTATTCAAAATAGATGCATCTTAAACCACCAGCAGGTTACTAAGGATTTCCCCCTGACTACAGTAGTAGAACCAAGGGCTGCGCTTTGGGAGAATCAGGCCAGAGAATCTAGTATTAATATTTGCTTCAGATACAAAATACCATGTTAGATGTTTCCAAATCAAACTTGTATCAGGTAGGAAAGGGCCCTGCCCTTTTGACAGTGAAGCCTATTCAGCTGACAGAGTGGAAATGGTATAATTTTCTTGACCTCTGCTTTAGAGAGAATTCTCATTATCCTACATACGATATCCATTCTTATTTCTCCCAAGGGTATGGAAGAGAAGAAATAAGTATTTTGCTTCTCTTTTCCCTCCATTCAAGTTTGGCTCATGTCTACAACTCACCTGGAGAGCTCCTCCTAGCATGACGGCCACCAGCCCCATGGACATGCTCAGTGTCTGTGACTCCACGGTACTCTCTGCCTGATGGGCCAAGCTTGCACATGCTCTCTGCAGTGTTGCTGCCACAAAGTCCACCACCTACCAAAGAAGGGAATTTAGAATCATGAGGAGTAAGAAAAAAAAAATTTCAAAATTCTCCTTACATCTAATGTCTACATGCTCATCTTCTTCTTCATCAACATGATGATAGCAAGAACTATCAAGAACAACTGCTACTGTGTAGCAGGCATAATGTTGGGTTTTTTTCCCCCACGTTTAACGCTTCATTACAAAGGATACAGATGAACAGCCAGATGGAGAGATGGACAGGACAAGGTATGAGGGGCGGCGGCACAGAGCTTCCATGCCCTTTCTGGGCTAGCCACCCAGCCAGCACCTCCGGGTGTTCAGCAACCTGGAAGCTTGTAAGTGTTTTACAAGCACAATCTCACTTAATTCTCTCATCAACTCTTTGAAGTCGGTACTATTATCCTCATTATCAAATGAAGAATCTGAGACTTAAAGGTTATTTATTCAAGACCATTCAGTTAATACATGAGAAAGCCTACTTATACTTTCCCACGTTTCAATGTACTAATCCAATTTCCTTTACTTTTCATGAATTTTTCCAGGAAACTAAAGATGAAAATGATTTGTAAATCAACTCAAAATGGATCACAGACTTCAATATAAAATCCCAAACTATAAAACTCCTAGAAGATAACACAGTAGAAAATCTAGATGAAGTTGGGTATGGTGATGATTTTTTGGATACAACACCAACACCAAAGGCACAATCCATGAAAGAAAGAAACGATAAGCTGGACTTTGTTGAAACTAAAATTTTTTGCTCTGCAAAAGACACTATGAAAAGAATACAAAGAGAAGCTACAGACTGGGAGAAAATATTTGCAAAAGACATATATGACAAGGGACTGTTATCCAAAATATACAAAGAATTCTTAAAACCCAACAATAAGAAAACAGTCTGATTAAAAATGAGCAAAAGATCTGAACAGATATACCTCAATGAGATAAACAGATGGCAAATAAACATATGAAAAGATGATCTATTTCATATGTCATTAGGGAACTGCAAATTAAACATCAGTGAGATAGCACTGCACACCTGTTAGAATGTCCAAAATCCAGAATACTGACATCACTAGGAATGTTGGTGAGGATGTGGGGCAACAGGAACTCTCATTCATTGCTGGTGAGAATGTAAAATGGTACAGCCACTTTGGCAGATAGTTTAACAGTTTCTTACAAAATTAAACATACTCTTACCATACAATCCAGCCATTGTACTCCTTGATATTTACCCAAAGAAGTTGAAAACTTATATCCACATAAAACCTGCACAAGGTTGTTTATAGGAGCTCTAGTCATTATTGCTAAAACTTGGAAGTAACCAAGATGTTCTTCAGTAGGTGAATGGATATATAAACTGTAGTACATCTAGACGGTGGAAGATTATTTAGCACTAAAAAATGACCAGTCAAGCCACGAAAAGACATAGAGAAGCCCTAAATGTTTATTACTAAGTGAAAGAAGCCAATCTGGAAAGGTATATACTGTATGATCTCAGCTACATGACATTTTAAAAAAGGCAAAACTATGGAGACAGTAAAAAGATCAAGGATTGCCAAGGCAGGGGAGAGGGAGAGAAGAACAGGTGGAGCACAGAGGATTTTTAGGGTGGTGAAACTATTCTATATGATACTATAATGGTGGATACATGTCATTATAAATTTGTCCAACCCCATGGACTGTACAACACCAAGAGTGAACCCTAATATAGACTATGGACTTTGCTGATGCTGTGTCAGTGTACTATAGGATCATCAGCTATAACAAATGTACCACTCTGGTGGAGGATGTTCCTAATGGGAAGGCTATATATGTGCAGGTGCAGCAGGTAAAAGGGAAATCTCTGTACTTTCTTCTCAATTTTATTGTGAACCTAAAACTGCTCTAAAAAAGCAAACTCTATTTATAAAAAACGATTTGTTACTTTCTGGCCATCTCAGAGAGTCCTAGATCTGCTTCTCAAAAGGTTTCTTCCTCAGAGATTTATTTTCCCCTACATTTTAACAGTCTAATTCTAGTAAGCAAAGAAGAGGGTAGGAGGTGTTCAATTTTATCTAGAAGCGAGTGTCCTCAAACAATTTCAAACAAATGACTGGAGTCATTTTTTAAAGTATAAAATATTTTAAAGTATTAAGATTATTTATATTCAAGATGTTACATAGCATTTGGCTAACAACTAAGCTTTAAATGGAATTAATTTGGTCAGCATCATTTTAACTGCACTTGGATTAATCACCTTAAGAAGAAACACCTTTGAATAAATGACTGTACACACATACACAAGTACGTACACACACACATGAATATTTAGGATTAATGACTCAAAAGAGAGAAGTCATCTTGGAAATGGGAAGGCTGAGATAGGTCATAATAAGTCTCTAAATACCATGCAAGCTTGCATGTTTAACTCTCCGGACAAATCACATGCTGTGCTAGAATCTTTATTGCAAGCTTAAAGTCAGGAGAATGGCTTGTTAACACTTGTCCTTGGAGCAAGGCAGGAAACTAGAAAGATTATTAAAAGTTCCATTTACTGAAATGAACAGTTCTGGTTACGGCAATTTTTACCATCCTCTCCAGGCCCAAGACTTCACTGATACTAGACATTGGACATAGGACATTTCTAGGCAGAAACTGTTTCTACCTCCCAAGAGTTTTCTGAAACACTCCTTGTTTACATTTAGTTTCTATTTCAATACAAGTATTGTTAAATTACTAGAATTAGTACTATCTAGCCTTCCAAATTTTCCTAAGTTTCTCTCCACTACATATATGTATGTGTACTTTTAAATGTTGCAAAATAAGTAGAATGATACTTTTTAAAAAGAAACTTTGTATGTTTGCATGTATATAAAAAAACAATTGGGAATTGCAAACTGTAAAGTGAAAGCCAGCTGTGACTTTTGTCTATGAAGTACCCTTTCCCTAAACATTCTTGTAACACCAAAACCACCCTACCCTACCCATTTGGACAGCAGCTTCCCCACTACTACTCATTTCCTGTAATTTTGGTGGGGCTGCTAGCCATAAGAACAGGTATGTCACTAAAGCCTATTCTAGAATTTATGCATGTTGCAGAGAGTGGGGAGAGACTTTCACTTTTTACTTAAAACTTTTTATAAAGGTACATAATTTAAAAAGCCAAATAGTCCTCAAAGTTTACTGTGAAAAATAGCAGTGCCCGCCTTCATTTCTTCCCACCTGATTCTGGCTCTACCGAGGTAACCACTTTTAACTATTTAGCTGTTTAATTTAATAATAACATTAAGCATTAACTCTGACCAGACGCCATTCTGAATGTATTACAGGTATTAACTCACTTAAACCTCACAATAACCCTATGGGGATGCATGAACCTGCTGCCAAAATACTGACACCTGAGCGGAAGGGGGTGGGGGGGGGCGGGGAGGGGCCCCCATCGTGGTTGATGATACAGACTTCAACTTGAGCCTCTTGTTTTTCAGTTTGCTTCTCCCACTCATGTTCAACGTCCTTTGGGTTCAGCGTCTCTCAAGAATAAACCTGTTTTTCGATGGGAAGAGGAGGTAGCTGTACAAAGCGGAGGAAGGAATGAAGGGGTCTACTGAACCCTACCCAGGCTTTCCTGCTGTTTTAAGCTCTAAATGCAGCTCCATTTTTAGAGCTTATCTGGTGCCTCTTGTCCTTCCAGGGTTTTATAGTGTGAAGTAGCTTGCTCCTTTTTTCCTTTTCCTTTTGTTTTGTTTTGTTTTGTGACAGTCTCACTCTGTTGTCCTGGGTAGAGTGCAGTGGCGTTATCCTAGCTCACTGCAACCTCAAACTCCTGGGCTCAGGCAATCCTCCTGCCTCAGCCTCCCAAGTAGCTGGGACCATAGGCACGCGCCACAACACTTGGCTAATTTTTCTATTTGAAGTAGAGACGGGGTCTCGCCTTGGCTCAGGCTGGTCTCAAACTCCTGGCCTGAAGTGATCCTCCTGCCTCTCCAAGAGAGCTAGGATTATAGGTGTGAGCCACCACGCCTGGCCCTTTTCCATTTAAAAAAAAAAAAAAATATTTTAACAGCTTTATTGAGGAATAGTGGTTTGCTTCTTGACTTCTTGCCATGCAGACACCAAGCTTTCCAATTTCTCAAGTTGCTAGATCAGCCACTATTTTCCAGTTTCCAAATTTTGCTATCGCCTTTTATCTACTGTCTCTTTTCTCCTGCTCTATTGGTCCCTGTGGTTTCCAGAGGGTTCAATACTCTGTCTTTAATCAGAAGTACCTACTTTTTACATTATATACCTCTGTGTCGTTTAAGTGTTTTTACAATGAGCATGTGTTACTTATGTTAAAAAATTTTAACATCTGAAAAAAGAATTGCAGTGACCCAATTATAGAAGGGAGCAGAGGGCGGCAGTTTTCTGAAAGGGCAGAGAAAAGAGAATCTCACTCCACTGCATTGACACTGAACTCCCTGCCGAACCTACCACATTCCAGGCATGTTCTATCTGGAGCACTCTTCCACTAGGCACCTCAATGGCTCCCTCCTTCCCTGCCTTCAGATCTTGGCTCGAAAGTCACATTCTCAGTGAGGCTCTCCATGACCATCTATTTACCATACTCCGGTTACCATCCCCTTTCCTTGTCTAATTTTTCTTTCTAGAAATTATCACCATCTAATACATATATGTTTTTGCTTTCTTGTTTCTCTCTCTCCCCCTATGTGAATATAGGCTCCATGAGAGCATAGATATGTGTCTGTTATGTTCACTGCTGTGTCCCTGGTGCCTAGAAGAGTACGTGGCACAAGTTGATACAGACTTGTGAAAAAAAATGAAGCTGGTGCAGGGCTCTAATCAACATAGACCACTGCAAGCCTCACTCCTCCCTGTACCATCACACATATTAACGTGCCATCTCTCAACCCATTTCATTGAATATTTAATCTTTTACCCATAAATACTTCAACATGTATTTCTAACAGGTAAGGAGATTTATTTTTTATATAACTAACATACCACGATTACAGCCAATAAGAATTCCTCAGTATCTTCTGCTCAATGGTTCATGACCATTGCAGAAATGTCTTCGTATAATTGGTTTGTTTGAATCAGGATCCAGCTTCTTTTTCATGCCATTTATTTGATGAAACTGGGTTGCCACTTGTACTGTAGAATTTCCCACATTCTGGATTTAGCTGACTGCTTCCTCATGGCACTGTTTAACTTTTTCCTCTATTCCCTGAATTTCCTTGATTAGATTCAGGTTCAAGGTTTTGTTTTTTTTCCATAAGACTCTTTCCCAAGTGGTACTGCATACTTCCTACTGCATTACATCAGAAAGCACAGAATATCTGCTTGTCTGCTTACGATGATGATATTGTAAGATCATTCCATGCTGAAATATTTAGGGAGACATATACTGATATCTACATTAACACTGAAATGTACTAAAATCAATATGGATAGAAGAATGAAAACATAGATAAATATGTCATAAAGCAAGTATAATAAAAGATTAATGGTAATATCTAAGTGGTAGGTATACAGGTATTAACCATAAAATTCTTTCAAATTTGAAATTTTTCATAATAAAATATTGGAGGGAAAAGTACGAATCTGTTGACTTTGGCATTTTGGCCCTAATACCTTCACTATAAAGTACTCCATCAATAGACCATCTGATGGTTTGGGCAGACATTATAATTGTTACCAGATTCATTATTTCATTAGAGGGTTGCAAAATGTAATTTTCTAGTTTTCTTTTTGAATTTTTTTTACCTGTGATTCTCCTATAAAGAAAAATTTTCTTTCATTGACTATTTGGTTGCACTGAAATACATACAGTTCCCACAGGAAAGACAAGACAAATGCTTTATTCTTCCCCTTTATTTATCAATTTACAAAATAATGAACTGATCCCCTAGTAATCTCCAAAGATGTCCTATGAGGGTTTTTTTTTTGTTTTTACTCAGATTTTTATATCTGTGTTTCAATCCATTGCAGGCATTATTCTTTTTAATGATCTTAAGTTGTCCTATCGCCAATGGGAGCCCCTTCAGGATGGTTCCTGAGTGCTACTGATATGATCCCATTAATCTAAGTAGCTTCCTGGTATTAAGGCACCACAAGATGCCTTTAGGCTTATGATGTATGATTCTTGCCCCAGACCTCAAATCAACCTTTACTCCAAAGAGCTTTGAATTCTTTTAGTAGAAAATGGTATTTAGAAATTATAATCTGGCACTAAGGATGCTTATTGCTACTGGGTTGTCCTTGCTTCTTCGGATTTACAGTGGACCAACCTAGGAAATAGCTATGTTTTAAAAAGAGAAAAATAAATCTTAACTTCATATTAATACTTCCAACTGAAGTATTCAACATTCTGGGGTTTTAAGCTGGGCACAATAGCATGCTCCTATAATCCCAGCTACTCAGGAGGCTGAGGCAGGAGGATTGCTTCAGCCCAAGAGTCCAAGTGCAACCTGGGCAACACAGAGAGACCCCATCTCTTAAAAAAAAAAGAATTATAGGGTTTTTACTCTGGTTCTCTATTTTATAACTCTTTCTTATGCTAAAAATATTGATTCCTAATATTAACAAAATTACTTATAACTTATTTTTTTATCCATATGTGTGTGTGTTTCAAAATAATATACCAATATTATCACTAGAAGCAAGATTACTAAATGCAATTTAATATTTCCTTGTGGCTCTGTGGCTCTTTTTGTCCTGATACATTTTAACTTTAGCTGAAGGATAATTTTAATGGGACAAATCATTTTTGTACCAGCCTGAACCATTGTTCCTTAATTAGGAGTAAAAGGAGATAATTGCACAAGCTCAAGTCATATCAGTTTTTGGACCATTTCCCCTTTCAACTAGCATCCTGAGACAAAGACATAAGGTCTGGATGAAAGTCTTCAGGGAATGGATTTAAATGCAGGAGAAACAAATCACCCTACTGAGTAACACAGGGTCAGTGAACTGAAGGAATAAGAGCCCAGGAAAGAAATCATGAACATAATTCTCATTAAACAGGCACGATAAGTCAGAGCTGACAGGCAGCTGCAAATTTCCTCAGCAGGAGCTATAGTGAAATGCTGCTTAGCAACACCGAAGGCTGATGACAATGACGACGATACAAAGAGCTGGAGAATTGGATTTAAGCGTGACAATCATACCATCTTACAACTGATTATTCACCAACCAAGCAATATTAAATTCGGGTAAACTGGTAAAATATGGCAACCACACTGCCTTTGCTTTATTACTTTTATTTCTGATGTTTTTAAAAGGTGGTAAAAATAATGTCTGAGCCAATACAATTCAGGCACTGATTCAGAGAGTTATATCACCCTGAAAGCATGTTTTTAAAAACATCTTAAAACTTCACAGGATATTGTAGAGATAAGCTGTGAGTTAGAACACCTATAAAATTCAAGGTGATCTCATTATCATTAGTGATTTTTTTTTCCAAATTTGAGTTTCTGATTAGTCTCAACTTTTGATACACAGTAGAATCATCCATGGAGCTTTAAAGAGAGAAAGATGCCCAGGCTCTAATGCAGACATGCTGAATCAGAATCTCTAAAAGTGGGCCAGGTATCAATATTTTGAAAAAGATCCCAGGTAATTTTATTTGCACCCAAAACTGAAAACCACTGTGATAGGAAATAAAAATATTTAAAACAGTTCTCAAAGTGTTGTGTGCAGGAGAACCACCCCAGAAGCATGTTGAACACGTGGATTACTAGGACCTACGAAAGTTCTGGATTCAGTTAGCCTGGGGTAGGCTCAGTTATTTCCATGTTTAACCACCTTTCCGGGAAATACTAATGCAGGTGTCATCAAATCATATTCTGAACAACATTTTTGAACATTTTTTGCAAAGAATGTAAAGAAACCAAAATAGACAAATGCCACTAGGCTGGGGTCCTGGATGTGGCAACCACTGACCTGAGTGATATTTGTGAATATCTGCTCAGACATTCTCTCACACAGAACAGCCATCAGCTGCAGCACAAGCAACTTCCGCTCCTGGCCTTCCACAAGAAGTGTCTGGTGTTGCTCTAATTCCAAAAGGCTTTTGTTGGAGAAGGGCTTAGTTTTTAACTCTGCTTCATTTTCCATGGCCACATGAGTCAACTCCTACAAGCATGGCAAAAAAGAAAAAAAATAAAGAAAAAGCCAGCAGTACTAAGGCCTTCACAAAGATGGCTAGAAAACTCTATTTGAAATGCATATTTAAAGAAATAGCCTGTTTTTGTGGCAGCATTATTTATATTAGCCCAAAATTGGAGACAACCTAAATTTCCAGCAATAAGAAAATAAATTGTGATGTATTTATTATATCACAGCAGTTAAAATAAATGAACTAGATCTATATGGATATCAATACAGATAGATCTCAAAAATACTGTTCAGTGAAAAATATAAATTGCAGAATTGTATGTATAGTATGATACCATGTACTTGAAATTTTAAAATTTCATAACAAGGCTGGTCAAAGTGGCTCACGCCTGTAATCCATGCACTTTGGGAGGCTGAGGCAGGAAGATTTCTTGAGGTTAGGAGTTTGAGACCAGCCTAAGCAAGAGCAAGACTCGTTTATACAAAAAATAGAAAAATTAGCCAGGCATGGTGGCACATGCCTGTGGTCCCAGCTACTTGGCAGGCCAAGGCAGGAGGATCGTTTGAGCCCAGGAGTATGAGGTTGCAGTGAGCTACGATGATGCCACTGTACTCTGGCTGGGGTGACAGAGTAAGATTCTGTCTCAAAATAAATGAAATTTAAAAAAATAAAATTTCATAATAAAAAACATACACACACACAAAGAACTAGTTTGACACACTTCTTACTTCATCAGTATTTTTATGATCTCTGTCAATAGTTTTCCTTGAACTGAGACCTCAGACTACCTCACATCCTCAAACTTCTATTAGAGGCCACATGATGCCTTTGGTACTGTAACACTTTCCCTCTAACATATTTAGAACTAAACTTCTACTAACTGATAATTTATCACTGTGGGTTTGGTAGGCCTTTCATCTGCGCTTCAATGTTGTAAATTTCCTTGGGAAATGAAAACCTTAAGTTTCCTAACAAATAATTAGGGGTTTACCAAAGTAAATGACAGTTTGGAGCAGTGGTGCTCAACTGTGCCTGGGCAATTTTGCTCCCAGAGGACATTTCACAATGTCTGGGGACATTTTTGGTTGTCATAATTGGAGAGTAATCTAGTTAGTAGAGGTCAGGGACTCTGCTAAATCTCCTACAATGTACAAGACAGCCTCCTCATGAGAAAAAATTTATCTAGTCCAAAATGTCAATAATGCCAAGGTGGAGATACCCTCTTTTAGAACAAAGCCCTTTGATTCGTTAGCTTGTTTTTTAAACAGTTTTTTGTTTTAAAAAGTATGAAATTAAGAGCACATCCCCTTGGAATGTCATTTAGAACGAGTGGCTGGGCATGGGGATAGATGTGAACACATGAGGAAAGAAAGCATCAGAAAGTGTTCCCTGCTTTAAGTTCTAGAAGTGTTAGCCCTTATTCCTTTCTTGCATTCTCCCATACCCATACCAACCTTAAACTCCACAGTCTCCTAGACCAGACACTATTTAGGGGTAAGACTGGAGAATGCAGAGCTGGAGGGCACCACCATATGATATCAGACAGTGCAAATAAGGAGGGACATTATGGGGTACGAGTTATACAAGTTACCATTGGAGATGAGGGCAAAAGGAAACATAACCACTCGCTCTAAGAAACAAACCCGGAAAAGGTTTCAAGTGGCTACAAAATTAAATGAGGGAGGCAGAATTGCTAAATCTCCTTTCCAAATACCTGACAAAACAACAGTCAGAAAGGATAAGGGATTACTCTATAGCTGTAAAACCTGCTATTAACTTCAAAAGAGTTCTTACTGTCAACATGGAGCAAAGCTTAACCCTTTCATAGAGCAACAGTTCTCCATTGTTCATCTCTACAATTTCAGTGCCGGTCACCTTGGAAAGTAGTTAGATCACATGAGTACTACTGAAGATAAATTTCTTCTTTTTACCAACCCAAGGCTACTGAAAAATAAATTCCTGTCTGTCCTCTGATCGTTTTCCCTAAATTAGGACCTAAATTTTAGGACCCGAAATTATGAATGCCATGAAAATTTGAAGGGTCTCCTGGAACTACCCCTGAATAAAACTGATCAGGAACTATATGTATTTCTCACCTTCAAACAGAAGATGAAGAAGTCTCCTGCCAAACCACATTCCTGGCAGTGGCACAGCAAGTCCCCAAGATGTTCCACCTGGCCTTGCTCTGAGGACACTTTCTGGTATAGGGCTTCATCTTCATCTTCATCACTGCAATGCAAGGTAACATTTATCTTGGCAGTGTCACCCAGAGATACATATTTTTTAAATCCCATAAGAATCTTCTAAATTAATATGTCATTTCCATACAGTTAATCATTAGAAAGGTCTCAAAAAAATCTGTTTAACTTATTTTTCTATTTCTCCATGCTGAAAAAGTATTTATTCTAAGAAACTAGGCTATTATGTCCTGCATGGTCAGTTGCTCAAACAGGGAAAGATTCATGAAGAGAGTGACTTTTAAGATGGATGTTAGCCAGCCACAGTGGTGCATGCCTATAATCCCAGCTACTCAGGAGGCTAGGAAAGGAGGATCATGTAAGCCTAGGAGTTTGAGGTTGCAGTGCGCTGTGATGACACCACTGCACTCTAGCCAGGGCAACAGAGTGAGACTCTGTCTCAAAATGAAAATAAAATAAAATAAAATAAATTTTAAAAACATGGTTGTTGAAGAATTACTATTATTTCATAAGTTGCAAAAAGCAGGAGAAGTTAAAGTGTAAGTTGTATACAGATATTCTGGTTCCTGAGGAAGAACAGAAAAAGAGAAGGTTGCAAAATGAGGTCAGATCATGCAGGACCTTGGATGTCATTCAAAGGAACTTCAACTTTTTTCTGATGAGCCCCTGAAGGGTTACGGGCAGTGGAAAAAGACACAATCATCATGGGCGGAGATGCTGTCACTCTCAACTAGTATGAATCAATTAGTTGATATAAGAAAATGCATAAAGGTTCAGAAAAATGAGTAGGTCAAATGTGATTGCCGAGTAATAAAATTTGGCTGAAACAGTGCTATGATTACTGCAAAAAACCAAGAAACTTCTCAAGATGTGCTATGGCTTTTAGCGTTAACTACATCTGGTAAGTGAACAGACAAAGACACAATATTATTATACCATATCATGTAAACAAATACAAATGTGTAGAAGATGTACTAAAAAGCAAGACACTAAAATAATATAAACAGTGAATAGGATAGTGGTTGATTTTTGCTTTCCTCTTTATGTGTTTTTATATTATACAAAGAACCTATGTTGCTTTTGTGATCAAAGAA
Organism: Avahi laniger; assembly: GCA_963575035.1. Lineage (NCBI taxonomy): Eukaryota > Metazoa > Chordata > Mammalia > Primates > Indriidae > Avahi > Avahi laniger. The sequence continues at coordinate 2,857 of CAUYSK010044511.1, read as the reverse complement.
ATAAATTTTTTTCAGACTAAATTGAAAAACGACAGATGTTATTTCATCTCATTGAAAAGTACAATTATTAAAGGTAATTTGGGGCCGGGCGCGGTGGCTCATGCCTATAACTCTAGCTCTCTGGGTGGCCGAGGCGGGCGGATTGTTTGAGCTCAGGAGTTCGAGACCAGCCTGAGCAAGAGCGAGACCCCATCTCTACTAAAATTAGAAAGAAATTAATTGGACAACTAAAAATATATAGAAAAAATAAGCCAGGCATGGTGGCGCATGCCTGTAGTCCCAGCTACTCGGGAGGCTGAGGCAGAAGGATCACTTGAGCCCAGGAGTTTGAGGTTGCTATGAGCTAGGATGACGCCATGGCACTCTCTCTAGCCCAGGCAACAGAGTGAGACTTTGTCTCAAAAAAAAAAAAAAAAAGGAATCATGGGGAACTTGCTAACATTTATTGAACTTCTATATGCCAGGCATTGAGTTAAGTATGTTTTTTTCCATACTTTCACCTCATTTAATCTTCAAACAACCATGATATGTGGGTACTACCATTACATTCCCCTCTAAGGATGAGGAAACCGGCTGTGTGTCATTGAGTGACTTGCTCAAAGTCTTGAAGCCAGTTGCCAGTGAAGCCCGGATTCCTGCCCAGGCAGGAAAGTCGCAGCTGAGCAGGGGATGGTCAGGGAGGCAGGAGCACAGAGGACAGAGGTGTTCTGGAAGCTCTCCCAACTCTTCCGTGTGCTCTGCTCCTTCGTCCCAGCCCTACTCCCACCAGAAAGTCCCCGTCTTGTCAGCACTGATGCCTTCAGCTGAGACCATTTGAGAGACAGCTGCTGTGCCTCAGTGTCTGCTGTCCGAGTCCTGGGTCTGCCTCACTTCCCCTCACACTGGGACTCTCTGTGTGGCTGGAGCAGGCCTCTTGTTTGGCGCAGAGTTTTGGTCAGAGCATCACGTCCTGTTTCTTTGTTTTGTTTTTGGTGTTCCTGAGGAGTTTATTTGGGCAGGGTGAGAGGACCCTGCACCTAGAAGAAGGTGTTGGTGTTGGTGTTGGTGGTGACGCATGGCTTGAGCTGGCCAAGCAGGACCTGGTGGAGCAGCGGGAACTTGGTCTTGGAGTTGTGGACCTGCTTGGCTGGGGCCTGCAGCACTTGCTGGCAGCAATCTCCTCCACCTTCGTGACCTGGGTCAAGTGGACTCCGCGTGCCCGTGCCTGGGTCCGTAGAAAGGGGGAGGGGCAGGGTGACTGCGCTGGCTGGGAACCAGGCAAACCTCCACCGAGTGCCTGCCCAGTGACTGGCACGCCTTGTCGGGCACAGCAATTGCCTGGGGGCCCCAACTTGGGGCTGACGGGAGGACTGGGTGGCTGAAGCCTCTGGCTCCAGCAAGCACTGACCTCCAAATTCACTTTGAGGGGCATGACCACCGCCCCCAGAAGTGCTGCTGGCACCTCTGTTTAAACCACTGCTACAAGAAACAGCGATTCTTGGGTTTAGGTGCTGCATGTCTTTTTTTTTTTTCTTTTTTTTTAAGAGACAGGGATCTCACTGTGTTTCCCAGGTTAGAGTGCAGTGGCTATTCACAGCCACAATTATAGTGCACTGAGCCCTTGAACTCCTGGCCTTGAGTGAGTCTTCCGCCTCAGCCTCCTAAGTAGCTGGGGCTACAGGTGTGCGCCACTGTGCCTGACTCAGGTTCTATCTGGCCCCACCTGCCTCTCCCGCTGGGTCTTGACTGGTGGGTAAACTATACCTGCTCCAGCTTTGCCACACCTCTTACCGGCCCCCAACAAGCCTGCACTTCTACAGTGCTGTTCCCTCTGCCCACAATGCCTTTCCTTCCCATCATTTCCTGGCAAACTCTTACGTGTCCTTCAAGGCTAAGTTCGAATGGCATCTTCCCTATGATGACCTACCCTCCCCTGTTGCCCCAGACTCATTCCCTTCTCCTCAATGCTCCTGCAGAACTGGGTGCACACATCTATTCCAGCAGTCATCGCGCTGAACTGTAATCGTGTGCCTATGTGTTTGCTGCTCCGATAAACAGGGTGGCCTCCTGCAGGACAGGAATGCCCTCTGTGTACCTGGTGCCGGGTATAGGTAGGTGCTCAATAAATGTGAGTGAGTGAGCGGTGGGGTTGAGCTCTGCCTGAAGAAGAGGGAGCTCCCACCTGCACCTTCCTGGAGCAATCCCCAGAGGGCAGCCTCACACCACACTTGGCTTCCCCAGCCTCTGCCCACGTGCTTTTTTCCTACTACAGGCAGCTGGGATAGGTGGATAGGCGGAAGGATGGGTGGGTGGATGGATAGATGGATGGGTAGTTGGATGGAGAGATAGAAGGGGCATGGTCCAGATGGGCTCTGGAGCTGACACGCTCTGGGACCTGGGACTCTAACCAAGCTGACCGAGGCACTGGAGGCACTACTGGCCCATCCCTTAGACGCAATGGCTTAGGGCCAAGGGACTATGATTCAAACCTGGAAAAAAGTTATTGTTTCCAAAATGAAACAGAAAAATTGCAAAATGGAATTAGATAAAGATTGGAATAAATGGTTACAATCCAAATTTTTTTTTTTTTTTTTTTTGAGACAAAGTCTCACTCTCTTGCCTGGAGCGAGTGCCCTGGCGTCAGCCTAGCTCACAGCAACCTCAAACTCCTGGAACTCAAGCAATCCTACTGCCTCAGCCTCCCAAGTAGCTGGGACTACAGGCATGTGCCACCATGCCCGGCTAATTTTTTCTCTATATATTTTTAGCTGTCCAATTAATTTCTTTCTATTTTTGGTAGAGATGGGGTCTCACTCTTGCTCAGGCTGGTCTCGAACTCCTGAGCTCAGAACGATCTGCCCACCTCGGCCTCCCAGAG